>JAHQIW010000494.1:0-14242 GCA_019055375.1 Parelaphostrongylus tenuis
AATAAAATCCAAAAAAAAAACAATATTTTTAGCCTAAAACGAGGTTGGTACGCCAGGGTCATACACCGGTGTTTCGGAGGCTCGTCCTCCTCGTCAGTGACCCCCGCCCCACATTAAGCCCTGCATTGTAGCAAGGAGGGAGACGTATGTGGTATGTGGTGATGGCATAGTGTACAATACACTAGTCCATCACCATCAGTCGATGGTTTCGGCTGGTAGACCAAAACTAATCCATTAAATCGACTGTTTTTAAAACCTCGTATTAAACATTCAAAATCAAATCCAAGAAAGAATGTTTTTAGCCTAAAACGAGGTTGGTACGCGGATTTGATTCTGAATGTTTAATACGAAGTTTTAGAAACAGTCGATTATTGGATTAGTTATGTTTCAGTTCCTGTATTTTCTAGCCTTATTATATGCTTGCAGAGCAATTATTCGTTTGTGAAAATGTTGAAATATGGAATTAGAAGACGTCAATCTTTTGCATTGGCACGGACACATCCGCTGATCGTTTGAGTGAGTGCCTAAAAAGATCGTGAAATTCCTGTTGGTGTACGCTCCACCACTTTCTCGTCAATATGACATCTCTGTTCTCCATAACATATATCTGACCCATCTATGCTTTCTTCTCGATTCATATTCTCGCAGATTTCGAAGATGGAATAGGTCGCGATGATACGAGCTGCGCATGCCACATATACATTGAGAAGTGCCCGTAAAATTTGGAAAACATCTTCAAAGCTCTCGGTATGTAGTACATAGAATTCCTGGCGTGGTTAAAATAAAAACCCCTTCTGTGCTCTACAGCAGAGAGCTGGGACATATGCGGAGTTAAAAGAGTGACGCGGCTCTCGCTAGCTTAATTGATTTTGTAGTAACGGGGCAGTAGAGTCAGAGTAGTAGTGGATTGGATTCCAGAAACTACTGCATCATATTTGTAGTGAGAAAAAGGAGAATGTAGTATAGTTTGAGGCAGTTGCCAGTCAGGACTTGTATGAATTCTCGGATTTGGATTGGATCTTTAATCATAATAAAAACAGTGCGACCATAGCAATACAGGAATGTATAAGTGGACCGCAATGAGATAGATAAAGTACACACGGGAGTAGTGATAAGACTGTGACAAAAGAGAACTTTAGCCAGAATGTCAAAGTGCATAAATTCATTCTTCGATGGAATAGGGTTTTAGGGTTGGTTCAGGCTAAGAGAAAAGATTCTAGAGCGAGAATACAGACGACACAATCTGCATTATTTCCTTGTGAAACCCACTGATTTTAGGTCATAGATATGTTTTGCTTTTGAAATTCGGACGTACTCGAAAAAGTGATCAAATTCGAAAATGCAACCGATTTACGAAACACGGATATTATACGACTTATGGGATGAAAATGCACGTGAACATTCGAATTGAGTACGCCAATACAAGTTCGAGTGAATTCTACCTAAGAAAAAGTAGACAACATTCGCTGTATTGTAAAGAATGTTATCTACGTCCTAAATTGCTACTTCGACAGACTCAAGTGGAACCTTTGCTGGTTCCCTCATTCTATATAATGCTTCTTCAGTTGTTCTCCATGTTCAGTTATCACCCAAGATACGCATATGGAGTTGTCTCTATAATCGATAATTTATATAGGCTAACTTGTTCACCTTCGTACCTCGAAGAGACTAAGAGGAAAGAAGACATTTGCAGGCTCAAAGTGAAATGAATTCATGCATATATGCGTACACACATATAAGTATACATGTACAGCATATCCAATGATGTTGAGTAATGTGCAAAACTTGCATTGCGGGACTAGAACCCGCACTTCACCTTTCCGGGGCAGTAACTTCACAACCCAAACCTGTTTTGCCACCACTCATAGAAATTGTGGAGTGCTGGTTCGAGACTCGCCGAACGTTAAAGTTTTGCACACCACTCACCACCATTGATTATATCTGTAACATCACACCACCGGTAGAAAGCGGTTAAAGTGGTTAATAAAGATTCCATATATGCATATCTAAAGGTGTTTAGTTTAACGTATATATACTTTCTAAATCCTTCTATCTATCTTACTATCTTACTATCTTATCTTACTATACTACATTATCCTTCTATACATTCTGACTTTCTAAACCAATACAGACAATCAGCTGCAACCTAAACAACACAAGTGCTGCAGTCATTATGATCATAACAATCTAAAAAATGCAAAAATTGCATAGTTTGAGGTAGCATTCTGTCATTATAGGAAAAAAAAAACTAAGCAACATACATGCGAAATAAATAATTTCAAACAAGAGCTATGTCGACACACCTCTCCAACATTTTTGATTGTTCACTTCATTACTGTACAAGGATGTGCTGCAGTTCGACTTGAACGAGGTAGTTCAGTCCTAGAAGCTTATTGGTATACACCAAAGTAAGTAAGCAAAATTACTTGCATGCATACTCATCAACCTCATTGGTTAGGAAGTCACGAAGTCACAGTCCAATCAAGTCTGGGTGTCAAATTACCCGCTTCAGGAAACGCTCCAACTGTCGTGCTCTTCGAACAGCTACTTCACGTGAAGTGGCTGGATCTGAAGTAGTCAAAAAATATAAGGTCTAAGGAGGGAAAATTACATAAAAAATACTTATTACGAGATAACTTTACTTGGCCCTCGTCGTTGCAGTACTAGTCTTTTCAGGAACAGCTGATACAATAACGCTGTTGATATGTTGTTTTCGATAAGTTTGTCGTACAGACTCAAAAAAATCTGAGAAACACCTCCATACTTCATAGGTTCGGTCGAAGATCGCTGCAACATTTTCAGCCTTGAAACGGTATGAATACGAAAACTAAACAACTGTGACGTCATCAACTGACATTCTACGATCTGTTTCCAAAAGAAATAGAAAAACACATGAGATAAATTTTACGATGAACGGTTCGTGAATATTCTTCAACTTTGCATATATAACCCATTTCGTTATGAGTTTTTAGAGAATAAAAAGCACTCATTCTATCGCCATTCTTCTCGAAGCCCGTCATATGAACGTCAAAATAAAATCGTTGAGAGCTTGGCAGATGAAGCATTTGATATACTAGTAGAGCTAAGTCTGTAAGGCAATCAGTTCCACCATACAAAGAAAAAATCGCTTGACCATTTAAAGAGGATCTTTAACTATAGACACACTAGATGAAACTAATACAGCCTCTAGTACTAACGCAGTCACGATCAACACCTTGCTGTGTATCATAGCCGTCTAATAAACAGTTGGCGTGTTCATTCTCATTACTCAAATAAACAGAACAAAGCTGAAAAACGCGCAAGGCTACGTTCAAGTGCGACGACTAGATGGATCAGTGAAAATGGTCCTAATGCTTTTTAGATCGCAAGATATACAATCAAATTTTGCTGCTCTTTCTCTTAATATTAGTGCCAATGAGAGGGAAAGTACTATAAAACAGTCACTCATAAGAACTGAATCGCACCGCACAGCGAAGAAATTAATTCTTCACACTTGTCTCAACGTTTTAGGAGCGAGGTTCGAACCAATCTAATAAATCACTAGGTCCTAGCTTCGATTGTGCTTTATGTACAAGACTTACTTCGCCATCACCATCCATATTTAAAGATGACGTCTATAATTGTCAACGGTTAGTTTTCAAGTTCGACAATCAGCTCACAAGGGCACTGATAAGTAACTCTACTGCTACGATAACAGATTGATATGTACCGTTAGATAGCCTAAAAATGTAAACAGTCAATAATGTTGAACGATATGCAAACCATTTAACCCCAGGCAGAAGTTGAACATTTCACACGTATCGGTAGGCGCGTGCTGCCACTACACTACCCGGGACAGCGCTATGCTAGAATTCTTTCTCCAATATAATATTTGACACTGATATTAAAGCAGCAAAACAAAAAATTTCAATAGATTAAGAATAGCACCTTAAGCTATTAGAAACCACGAACCAAACTCTCTGCGTTTCCAACCCCCAGAGTGCTGCACCTAACAATGGCACGCGGGATTAACGCCATTTTGAGAAGCAACACGCTGTGGATTAGTGCCGCATATGGTTGGCCGAATTCATGGTCTAAAAACGCTTAACACGGAAGTCAAGAACATCAGGTCGCAGTTTTGAACGGGTTGGATCGACATGAAAACAGATCGAAAAGCGAGGAACTGCGACATATGTCACGCGATCGCATGCGATATGATTTCGGGCTAATTTTTGACCTAAAACGGAAAGCACGCTTCATCCTACTCTGCGAGGACGATTCTATTTCTTCAAATTGGACAACAGCGAATGATAGTTATCTACACAGCTGCCCTTGTGAATGGAAATCAACGCATAGAATCTATAGCTATTCATTTTTACATCAACGTTCTTACAGCTGTAGGGTTGATACGTGAGTTCATTTCCCGCCTGTGGTTCAAAATTTTGCCTGAATATCCTAGGCATAGACTGCTCTATGTATTTCGCTCAAGTTCACAAGTCAAGCTACGGCTAGTGCCTTTCAGTACATCACCACCATGTGGCAATGGACTCCGTGTTCACCCACCTACGCCGGATCACACCTCTCGTGGCTCCAGTGCATTTAACGAAGGAAACCTTTTTCCTCAAACTTCAGGCAAAAAGGTTTCTCATCGCGGGAATAGAAGTGTTCCACTGAAAAGGCTCACGCTAAATGTATAGACTTTTTGAATTCAACGAAGGAAGCGAAATCTACCAAATTGCTGCTCATTGAATTTGTGCTACATAAATTTTTGGAAGAGCTGTGGCCGAGTGGTTGTGATGCTTGTTGTTGCGCAGCGCGGAGCTCATGCCCCTTCGTGTTCTCTCCAACACTCTTCGGAAATCAACAACGAACGCCTCAGCTCGTTTATCATCGAGACTGCAAAGAAACGCGCTCAGTCACTCGTCTGCGATGTTCTCAAAGAAGATGAACAGGAACTAATTTCTGAACGCACTGGGATTCGCACAGAGAAGGAAACTGAGATGGATCAGATAAAAAGATGTTTGTATTTACACGAACCTTCATTTTTCGCTGTGCAGATAAGTAAGAGCTCTATAGACGCTCAATGTCTCATTGTATGACAGTGCCGAGGAGGAGATCGAACCAGTACTAGCTTCCTGATAGCCTGCATAACTAAGCACTCGCCCATCTCTCATCGGTTATTACTATATACACTCCATACCAGCAGTCTCACACTATATAATCAAGAATATTCGAAATCATAGGTGAATTCAAGAAAAAAATCAATACGGAACACAGTCACTACGATTCCATTCGATCCGTTATGTGGTTTAGAGTGTCGATCACCGCCACCACTAATGTCTTCTCCCGTCACTGATGTCCGTAACGAGTCGTCCCCGGCTTGAATAGACTTGAATAAATAAGCCAAACTTTCTCCAACTCAATCAAAAACGGACGAAAAGAAAACAGCAATAGACAAGCAAGAAACAAACAATCAAACAAACAAAAACAACAGAAACAAAGGGACAACAACAAATCCAAATTTACACGAAAGATAATGACTCGAGTGTAGCGCCGGGACCGTAATTACGGAAAACGCGCCATTTTCGCGATGTTCATATTTATTGACGTACAGTTTACGATCAGCTGGAAACTCTCATAGAATTGGTCTTCGTGGGGGGGGGGACGCTTTCCCACAAGGTTGCTGATGCTTCATTATTTATTTACTAATCAGATGTCATTCTAAAAGGCAACAATTATTGCCATTTATGACCTCACAATCCTCCCAAATGGTTCGCCGCCCTATTGTGGCTGGGAGATGATGTACATGGGTGTAGGACTACAAAGTACAGCGGATGTTAAACCCCCAATAGGGCCACCCAAGCTGAGAACGAGTTAGATGTTTGCCTAGGAAAATCCAGCTGAGAGTGAACCGACTAAGAATGACAACCGTCGTGGGTAGCTGCTGGTTGAAGGTGGTAATAACTGTCTGATCCACAATCCACAATGGCCGGCGATGCCTTGATACAGTGACGACCCGAGGAAGCCCCGGCTACGTTTTACCTTAGAGTCTCCAAGGAGCGGCATAGCTAAGCTGGCACATTTTCGTGTGTCTGGGTTCACACAGTTCTTGAAGACAGACCATTCAAACACTGATTATCAAGTATGGACCACAATTAGATTGAGGATCGAGTAGTCCCATTAAATTTAAAACTGAGCTTGTTTTCGAGAACTCAAGAATTCATATATTTTCACTGCTTCTTGGTAATGTTATGGTGTTTCATCTAGAGATAAGACAATAAGTGGCAAGCAGAAATTCGACCTCAAAGAGTCTTAATGAGTGGTGGCGAGATGGTGCCTCAATGGTGTGGTGGGAGCAAGCGTCACCTGTTACGGGTAAAACGCGAGTTCAACTCCCGTTTGAGGTCGAATATTTGCATACCACTTAATTTTCGTAGGTCCGTTTTTGAGAACTTTTGATCTATGAAATAACTAAACAAAGCTGAATAATAATAATATCAATGAAGCTGACGAATAAGTCATGAATCGAGTTTGGCAAGTGCTGCCGATAGGTCGTCCGATGACGTCACATCTACAGTTTGGCGGTTTAGATTGAGGAATAAGAGGAACGTAGGTCGGAAGCTTGGGTAGCACTAGTATTAGAACGCTATAAGAGTACTTAGAGATTTAGATGAGATCTTAGGGAGTACTAAAATTAGAACAGTATTAATAGCTTTTAGGAATGATCATGGCCTGGCTAGTACTGATGGAACAATATCGAGGACATCAGACATTTGATAATCAGCAAGAAACCCATAAGAAGCACTCAAAATTTCAACTCTAATGAGTACTGAGTTCAGTTCACTGTAGAAACTGTACGCCAAAAGTTACTCTGGTGTTCGCTTCGAAGAGCATGCAGATCGGATCGAATACGGTTCAACAAAAGAATGCAGAATAAATCGTTCCGTGTTGACCTGTAGCTCTCGAAATTGCGTCAAGCATTGAGCTCCATTCATAATGCCGCAAGTGATCTGGCCTATCCCAACGTCTTACGATGGCTCACCGATTTTTCAGATCAGTGCTTTTATCCTAGTGAATAAGTCTGACCCAAGGATGGAAAGCTTGATTAGTGGGTACGGGATTCGAGAATCGATGACCACGTGCGTGTTGTACGCCCCCTCTAAACACTGTGCAGATTTTGTCAAAGATTAGTCTTTCTGCAAGCGATGTAGAAGTCGAATAGAAATCTCTCAAAAGAAACTTATAACTCTACTTAAATTGTAAAAACTATTTTAAGCTCTCTTCTTGAAAAAAACTGGTGATGTTCGTACAGTTTCTTCAGAATCGATAGCTGACGCTTCCAACCCTTAAATTAATTATATGGGAAAGGTCACCGATGTGCTATGACACACAATGAATAATGAATCTTAGTCAAACTACGAAGTGAAATTGAGATTAGGTGTCATACCATTTTTATGTTCAGACACTCTCCCGTCTCTATATATTCTTACACTCCTGACATGTATCCACAAGGCCTAGGGTTGTCCAAGCTAACGTATTTGACTCTGGCTGTTGACTCCACGATTCTTACTATCACCTCAAGGACGTCATTGTTACGCCTTTGTGTCCTGTGTGCACTAGAGGAGTAACATTGTCACCCATCAATTTTCATTCCCGTATTACTCTATACTAATACCATGTAGCATACGTTTTATCTATCTCGCATAACGTTTTTATACTAATGTTCACATTACGTTTTGGGCGGTGGCGCCAAATACTTTTTTATAGTGTCGCTTGACCAAGCCCCACTTTATTAGCAAGAATTTTTGTAATATTGTTATGGGAAAACTCTACATGATCAAACCTTCTATGACACTTTCTCTCTCAACTTAAATGAAATTTTTCTTTGGACCGATAGAAGTTACACAGTCAAATTCTTGCATTTTCGCCACACTTCAGCAAATCTAATTGCCATGTGGATGTGGTATGGGGTGCCGCGTTCCCTTGCTTCTTCACAAGGTTGTCATTGCACAATGTTTCCTTGACCTTATTGAAATATACTTGAGCGGAGTATCTATAGACGACTGACAGCTGATAGTTTGAGGATAGTTATTGCTCTCGCATAAACTTTCCTGATCGTTCAACAGCAAGGTCTTACAGCTTTCTTCTCTGAGGGAGCTGGAGCTTGTTGATTACCAAAAATATGGCATGTAGGGAGAGTCTGAAACTAATACATTTGGAGAGCATTTGGAGAGAGTACTAAGGTCATTTTTCGCTAGCTATTTCGTTCATTTTGATAGCAAACTATTCAACGCCGACTTCAAAGAACCGCTTCTCGACTTTAGTCTATTTTGAGAAGGCTATACTACATACGCCCAGGCTCTGAAGAACGCGAGTCGCCGAATGTCAGCCGAATTGCTACGACTAGTGTACCAACCTCGCGTCAGCTAGTGAAGATAAGTTTTTCTCAATTTCATATACAGAAAAATGATATGCGCGGAAAAACGAGCATTCTGATGAGCTCAAATTCGCAAAAAATACATGTGCAGAAGACTTTTTCTTGGGCAAAACGGTGAAATTTCTCTGAAACCCAATATTAGGTCTTCATAAGTTTTGGCACAGGAGCAATAGGCACCAAATTCATGAGTCAGAAGTCCTTTTCAAGATTTTGGTGTCGTTCACCCGAGGATTTTCTTCAGAGCATTTTGGTATACAATTTGGCTATACTTACCTCAAGCTGTCTTGGGAGCAAATTTGCGTGCTCTTTATGAAGGAGTGGCGCGTAGAGAAAATGCTAATGAAGCGGCGCACGATAAATGGAGCTTCTTGTGGACGCTCCGAGAGCGAGTGACTCTCCAGACTCTTCTCTCCAGCTTTAAACTTCTCGAAAAGCTTCCTAGCCGTACTTTCCGCCCTCATATCCATCGCCAAGCTGCATTGGCGTGCACTCCGCTGCATTAGAATTTTCTCCTGCTCGCCATTCGTGCATGAGAACAAGCAATTTTGTTCCACAAACAATTCATCTTAGAGCAAGTATAGGTAAGTTGTATACTAAAATTTCCAAGAAGAACGCGGAATTGAGGGATACCGAAATTATACAGTTTCAATAAAAACCCCTAATCATATCTGTTGATTTGTCTATACAGCTGGTGATATGTCTAACCTCAGATGTTGATGTTTTCAACATGCAGTTTCAATTACATCGTGCTGATGAATTTGTTGTTTATTGCCTTGTTGCCAAAACTTATGGAACGACCTGATATTATCACTGCTCAATCTACACTACAACTGGGTGTCGAATTTGAGCGCCACTTCATCTTCTTGTCTTATGTCTAATAGGCCTTTATTTCGTTGTTGTAAGCAATTGAGCTCTTTGATATTTTTAATTTGCAAGCAAATTCAAGGTTATCAATAGTAGTATATATTGAGTGCAAGTAATACAGCATAATGATAATTCAATAGCTGCTGAATCAGCAGTTTTGTGTTTTCCAGCGCTTGGATAGGTCAAACTGACTCTCAGACTACTCAGCCATACACTTTCATAACGCGCAAAAGGCGTAATAAATATATTTTGGTCTGCGTAGTGAAAGAAAATCATTTCAAAACACTTATTGCTTGATTAATTTGAGTTCTTCAATTATTCATAGAGAAGCCGCTCCGAGTCCTGCATCGGTCCAGAATTTGCTCAGCTTAAATCAGAAAAAATCATCCTGAAGCATTGTGATGCGGTCGCGCGCATGAGGCCAGGAGCTCTTCCACATAGTGGTTTCTTCAAAGTAGTCCATTGTTACTCATTATTTCCCTACTAATACATCCAGTGAGATTCTGACGAAGCGTAATGATGCAGTTTAACAGTAGTGATGTAAGGAAGCATAAATTATCTATCCTTCCGAGTTGCTTTCAAGACGTCACTTACGTGCAACAGCATTTTTCTCACATCTTACCTAATCTAGGTAATCTATTAACGATGACTTCGATGATGATTCTGTCGGCGACCGATGATGGCATGCAGGCTAAGTGGCACCCTCTTGTGTTAGAGATACTTCTTCCCGGGCAGCGATAGTGAATCTCATTAAACTATTCACAGTTTTTGCTTTCTGGACGAGTCAATATGCACTGATTGGCCAACTAGTTTTATCCATGTTAGGGTCTAATTTTGTAGAACTACGCCTCTCCTAAATCTGTCACTGATTGAGCAAGACTCTGTACATGTAGCGAAAGTTGTAACCGATGCAGTAAATTATAAATGGAGGTTCAGAGGATTCTTACTGTATTGTGAAGGTTCAGTGGTTCATATGGGTTAAACCAAAAAATAGGATGGGACCAAGCAACGGCGTCGGTACCAAACAACGTGGTAGAACCAAACAATGTGGTAGAACCAAACAACCTATAATATGCATACATTACTATAATTATATAATAATAATATATACATGACTGCGACATATCGTTATGTGAACATATGCCTAAGTCAATGTGAAAGACCAATTGATGAGAAGTATTGTCAGCTGACGATACTACGAACGTTATTATGACTGACGTGTTATTGTAACTTGACGGAGCATGACTAGGGGACTGAGCTCGTTTGGGTTGTATGCTCGCCCCGGAATAACAAGCCAGGTGGGATCCAGTGGGGTGATTATATAGTGTGATGGCAGTGGGGTCACTACTGATTATATATGGGCAGATTCCCTTAATCGCGGTGGTGGGCCGAGCATAGCTTAAGTGAGTTCGCTCCGCCATGGAAGCGGTATGTTCCTGTCACAATTCTCTTGAGTTCATTTAACAATTATATGAACACAACCTTAGGACAGCAATTATATACACGAGAAGGGACTGTGTGAAGAGAGCGATAATAGATCGATTACGATTTGAGGTGGGTGCCACGGATGAAGTCAAAGCACCGTTTGGATGATGCCCCGTGATCGAACTGTCTGTTGAGGTTGGTAGCAGCTGGGTGCCGCACTCGCAACTAAGACTATTTTCTGTCTAAGGTCCTCGAACCTCTGCGATACCACTTGCTCTCTAAGGTCATGGACCATCTACGTTGCCTAAATTATCAGGTAATTCCGGTAAAGATAGCAAAGCTCCGTTGAGAGGTTTGCTATACTCCGGCCTCGCGAAATGTTCATCTTCTATGCTCAATAGATCAGTGCGTCTACGAGCCTGAACATCATGCCGTCTTGCATGTTTGAAGACGAGATGACCGAAGAAGACGAGAAAGTTCTCCTATAAAAGGTTGGAGACCAAGAATTGACATTTAGGTGAAGCGTAATCTAACGACCAAGGGAATTGTAAGAAAAGATGAGAATAAAGGGACTATAAAGATATTGCTCTTAATGACGGGTAGCTAATCGGAGATAGCCCCATGCTGAGGATGTTCATCATGTTTGGTTTAGATAAAAAAATTGAGATAGTCTCTGTAGTTCATTCGTCTTCTCGGACGGTAGTTGCAGTTTATTCGTCTTTTCGGACAGAAGTTGTAGTTCATTCGTCTTCTCGGACAGAAGTTGTAGTTTACTCGTCCTTTTCGGACGAATGAACTACAATTACCGTCCGAAAAGACGAGTAAACTACAACTTCTGTCCGAGAAGACGATGAACTACAACTTCTGTCCGAAAAGACGAATAAACTGGCAACTACCGTCCGAGGAAGACGATTGAACTATAGAGACTATCTCAATTTTTTTATCTAACCCAAACATGATGAACATCCTCAGCATGGGGCTATCTCCGATTAGCTACCCGTCATTAAGAGCAATATCTTTATAGTCCCTTTATTCTCATCTTTTCTTACAATTCCCTTGGTCGTTAGATGTACGCTTCACCTAAATGTCAATTCTTGTCTCCAACCTTTTATAGGAGAACTTTCTCGTCTTCTTCGGTCATCTCGTCTTCAAACATGCAGACGGCATGATGTTCAGGCTCGTAGACGCACTGATCTATTGAGCATAGAAGATGAACATTTCGCGAGGCCGGAGTATAGCAAACCTCTCAACGAGCTTTGCTATCATTTACCGGAATTACCTGATAATTTAGGCAACGTAGATGGTCCATGACCTTAGAGAGCAAGTGGTATCGCAGAGGTTCGAGGACCTTAGACAGAAAATAGTCTTAGTTGCGAGTGCGGCACCCAGCTGCTACCAACCTCAACAGACAGTTCGATCACGGGGCATCATCCAAACGGTGCTTTGACTTCATCCGTGGCACCCACCTCAAATCGTAATCGATCCATTATCGCTCTCTTCACACAGTCCCTTCTCGTGTACTCTAATTGGCTGTCCTAATGGTTGTGTTCATATAATTGTTAAATGAACTCAAAGAGAATTGTGACAGGAACATACCGCTTCCATGGCGGAAGCGAACTCACTTAAGCTATGCTCGGCCCCCACCCGCGATTAAGGGAATCTGCCCATATATAATCAGTAGTGAACCCCACTGCCATCAACACTATATAATCACCCCACTGGATCCCACCTGGCTTGTTATTCCGGGCGAGCATAACAGCCCAAAACGAGGCTCAGTCCCCTAGTTCAATGCTCCGGTCAAGTTTACAATAAAACACTCGGTCAGTCCGAATAACGTTCGTAGTATCGTCAGCTGAACAATACTTCTCAATCAGTTGGTCCTTCTCACATCTGACTTAGGCATATGTTCAACATAACGATATGTCCGAGTCATGTAACATATCATATTGAATTATGTATATAATTATACGTATATGTATGCATATTATAGGTTGTTTGGTTCTACCACCCCATTGTTTGGTGCTACCACGTTGTTTGGTTACCACGCCGTTGCTTGTTCCCATCCTATTTTTTGGTTTACCCATATGAACCACTGTAACCGTCACAATACAGTAAGAATCCTCTGAACCTCCATTTATAATTTACTGCTCCTCGGTTACAAACTTCCAGCGGTCTACATGTACCGTAGTCTTGCTCAACTCGTGACAGATTTAGGAAGAGGCGTAGTTCATACAAAAATTAGACCCAACTATGGATAAAACTAGTTGGCCAAAATCAGTGCATATTGATCTTCGGTCCAGAAAGCAAAAAACTGTGAAATAGTTTCTAATGAGATTCACTATCGCTGCCCCACTGACGGAAACGAAGTATCTCTAACACAAGAGGGGCCTGCCACTTTAGCCTGCATTGCCATCATCGGTCCCCTTGACAGAATTCATCATCGACGGTAGCTCATCGTCTAACCAGATTACCCTATGATATAGGTACGGATGTCTGAGACCGACCCCCCGAAAAATGCTGTCGTTGGCACGTAAGTGACCTCTTGAAAGCAAACTCGGAAGGATAGCATTAATTTATTGCTTTCCTTACATCACTACTGTTAAACTGCCATCATTACGCTTCGTCCAGAATCTCACTGGATTGTATTAGTAGGAATTAATGAGCAGTAACATCAATGGTACAACTTTGAATTTTTTTTTTTTCTTTTTTTTTTTTTTGAAAGAAACCACTATGTGGACAGAGCTCCTGGCACCAGGCCGCGACCGCTCACACAATGGCTTCACGGATGAGTTTTTCTGAATTTAAGCTGAGGCAAAATTCGGGACGCGATGGCAGGACTCGGTAGCTTGGCTTTGCTCTCATGAATAATTTGAGAAGAACCTCCAAAATTAATCGAAGCAATAAGTGTTTTTGAAACATGATTTTTCTTCTCACTACGCCAGGGAACCAAAATCAATATTTATTACGTCCTTTTTGCCGCGTTATGAAAAGTGTATGGCCTGAGGTAGTCTTGCGAGTCAGTTTGACCTATCCAAGCGCTGGAAACACAAAAACTCGCTGATTTCAGCAGTCTATTGAATTATCATTATGCGGTCCATTACTTGCAACTCAAAGAGTAAGCATTACCTACATATCTGCCATCTAACCTTGAAATTTGATCTTACCCTTGCAAATTAACAAATATAATCAAAGCGCTTCAATTGTCCTTTTACAACAAACCGAAATAAAGGACCAACCCATTAAATTAGACATAAGACAAGCAACGATGAATCCACAAGTTGTCTCTGCGCCGTCAATTCGACACCCAGTTGTAGCGTAGATTGAAGCAGTGATAATACGCAGGTCGTTCCATAAGATTTTGGCACACCAGGTCATATAAAACAACATAAATTGTCATCAGCACGATGTAATTAAGACAGAAACTGCAAAATACGTTCGAAAACACAGTCAACATCTGAGAGTCGCTAAGACAATATCACCAGCGTAGTATAGACAAAATCAACAAGATATCTGATTAAGGGGATTTTTATTGAAACA
>JAHQIW010000495.1:0-146895 GCA_019055375.1 Parelaphostrongylus tenuis
CTTGCATTTCACAATTACAGAATTTCGTTACGCAGTATTTCGGTATTTTGATGAGCTGATTTGTGCTATTTGCTTAATGAATTTCAAATTTCATAGAACTAGTATCGGGTCCCCAGAATACACAAACTAGCCCTGACATATATTGAGGTTTCCTTGTTTTGTTGTTAGAGAGTCGAAAACGAAATTTTTCGACCTGTGTAAATATCTCTTAAACTTTCTCCTTCAGCTTCATAATTCGAATGAGAAAGCAGAGGACTCAAGGCGGATTTTTTTTCCAGTTGGCAATGTTTTTGTCGACGTGCCTCCCATTATTGCTTGTGCTCACTGATAGCATATACTATATTGAATATCTTCTAGTTGGCAGACTTTTTTTTAGTCTCTTTTTACATATCCAATCTACGAGAATTTGATTATGACGTACACCGCCTATACGTTACATGATGAGTTATTCCAGACAAGGTAATGTTTTGAACCTAGCGATTACTTTTGATCGGAAAAATTATCGTGCCTGAGAAAATCGCTTCTTTGCCATTTCTCGTGCATAGTCATATAGATTAGTTAGCTATTTGCTAGATAGCAATATGGCGTCGTCCCGATTGGTTGTGATGTTGGTTGGTCATCGTGTCGGCGTAGAGCCGAGTCCACAACGGCGTTGTTGTGTCGCGGAGCAAACTAACAACCTATGGACGCCACAGCAAGCCTAGTCCTCAAGATTCCAGGACTCGCTCAACTATTATTCTACAGGGGGGGGGGGGGGCGTTCAAAAAGAAAAGAAAAAGCGAATTGACTGCTCGAAGTACTGGACCTTGTTGGGTTCGCGACGAGTGAAAAAAGAAATCACTGTGATGGACGGATCGAATAACGAATAAAGTTCTAGAGATAACTATGTGAACGATGATATTGACAGTATCAGTGCTGGCATAAAAAGCACTATGTGAATAACAACGCGACACTATGGGAATACAGCTTTTTCAGCATCCTTTCCATGAGAATGTGACAGAATTACTACAATTTGAACTTTTTTCATGGCACACCGCAATAGATAATTAAGGCTGCCCAACGTGACACGAACGAACAGGGTTTATCAATGCAAATTTTTTTTTGACTCTTAAACATTTCCTTAAACACTGTCTCTATTTTTCGGATGAATGACAGAGAAGATAAAAAACCCTGAACGAAGGAGAAAAGGATTTCAAATTTGTCAGAAGGGAGGTTCAAGTCCTAGATAACAAAAAAGATTTGAAGTTGATGTCCTGGATGAAAGTCGAAGTATTTCTCTTGGCTGATCAGTGCTTGAAAAACTTACATCCGTATGACCGCATAACCACTCAAAGTAATGGATTGTAAAAGGCACACAAAAGTCCTTTGCGAGGGAAACTTAGCACACAGACATGAGTTCACACTCGGAAGAGGACCCTGCCATTCTAACATGAACGCAAAGCTTCTTATCTCCACACCTGTTCATCTCTACTAGGCAGAGGCGCGTGTGTTTTCTAGGTTTTCAGTCATAGTGAGTTTTTGTGCATACCTCCTCACGTAGGGCCTTGCATTGACGATTTCGCGTAAGATATAAACAGAAAATAGTGATTACGTGATTGTTTCTTATGATCCAAAAAAATGTGCCTCTTTAACTTGACATATTCATCATCATTGTTGCTCGCAAAATCTTACCTCCATCACTAAATAGCGAAATCAAAAGAAATCAGCGAAAGATCAAGCTCATGGTCGCTCATTTCGTCAAGATATGGTCAAAGAATACAAGATGGCATCATGACAGGGAACTACTACTGTTCTCCGGTTATAGGCGTAACGCTTCCGACTACTCCGTTTCTCTTATTAATTAAAACGTTGAAAAACGCCAAGCCCATTCTCCTCGAAAGTTGAATGGCTTTATAGGAATCAAGCGCTGAAGAAATGCTTTCCTTGAGAATTCTATGCCCTCGTTGCAAGCAAAGTTGTTGATAGCCATCTGCAACACACAGTGGTGTTTCGGTTCGACTTTGAGGTCTTACTCTCACAAGGATTCATTCTTTCCAAACTTGGCAGAGTTCTCTACCCTAGTTTCCTAGAAAAGTTTTAGCAGCTGCAAGTCGGATATATAGGGTATACGTAAGCTATGGTTTACCTCTAACGAGGAAAAGATGAAGTCAGCTTAATCACTCACCCCTCGTTATGAAGCAATTCATCACCGCAAAAAGCTTTATTCTCGTGTGTCGGCCTTTTGACGTTTTTTTAAAGGAGAAGAAAAGTCGTCCCTATAAACTTGCGATTTGCTTCAGTTTCTCAAACCTATTCTAAGCGGCACGGGAGAATGTCGAAAAAACATTAGTAGCGAAAATGCTAGGAAAACACAAATCTACAGAAAAAAAATATGAATTAGCTACACTATGAGTAGAAAGAGACGAAATACCCAGCAAGCACGTGGAGAACACTGAATATGAGAAACTGATCGTTCAAACTCTTTGATTGCAAACTTCACATCATGGAACGGTTGTGGTCAAATCTACTTTGTGTAACTTTTGGGAAAACGTGAAGTTCTTTGACATTTTGAAAAAAGAACTAAATACTAATTCACCGCTAAATATTGTTATCTTAATTCAACGAAACGAATCGTTTTTTATCGCAACCGCAAAAAGCTCAGGGAGCGGGATTAGTAACAATGATTAAAACAACAGTGGTCCCCCAAATAATTTTGGAGATAGCGCGATTGGGGTATGAAAAGCGCAGGTGGTATATGGCAATTGATAGTGCTCGACGTATGTGTTTGTTTGCGGACTTGCACGTCCAGTCTCATCAGTAGCAAATGCCTTTCGTTCAAAGAGCCCCTACATCAAATATCAGCATTACCTTGTTTCATTTCGACTGTCTTTTTTTTTGAGGATCTCAACAAAAAACATTGTAATCTTAATTACATATTTTGCTCTTTTTGCCAGCCATCGAGGCAGTCGGCTGTCATTGCAATGTTCATGGTGGATTCTTTTCACTGGGCTCGTGTAATATGAGGTGTTCCGGCGCCGATATCTCCTATATGAGGGGCACGGTTGAACCTAAAGACCATGTGTTACTGATGGGGCTTGGCAATTGAAAAGCCGAAAACGTCATGTACTAGCACTGATAAGTCCAGCACACGATCAGACCTAGAAGGACAGGGCCTGAATTTTGTCATCAGATTGTAATTGTTTTTTGATAGGTGTTAGAATAAAAAAAACAAGTTGAGTCGGAAAGGTCCTCGTCATTTCCGGTGATAAGCGACCTAGTCACTGACTCCAGATATTTTTCAAGATTTACGAGTTCATTACACAGGTATTAAACCGAGCCATTAACGTCTCGTTAATTGGTTTATTGGATTTCATGATTATTTACTAATGAATGGCATTGAAAGAGTTGTCTGGATAGAGTCAATTTTAACATTCAGTGAACACAACGAAAAACAAAGGAACTCTAGATTTTGCTTAGTTTCCGATCTTCGTTTGAAAACCTCCTATCAAAGGCACTCATTTTTGCAATGGTACACAGTTTTATTGTTACCAGAGTCCGAGTCAAATCGGACGACCGAGTTGTACAAGAGAAAGTCAGGTGTTTATATACAACTCTGGCATGATACTATCAGGGTAAAAAGAGTCGCGTTCATTTCAAAATTATTCGAACTAAACGGTCATACCATCGGAATGAGCAATAAGGTGAAAAGCATCACAACCTTCGATTATTGCTAATAAGAGGAGAGTTTTGTTCATTTACAATGGACGTGAATTTCGGATGGTAATCGAGCAATTAATTCTTCTACGGCAATTAAGTCACATAAAGGGCGAAACAGCTATGTCTAATACTGTTATTTAGCGACACACCAGGCCTCTTAAATCGCTTCAAAATATGTTATCATCCCTATAAATTATCAGTGTTTCTTTGAGCGAGGTCCCATACAAACAGTCGAAAGTGAAGGTAGGACCTTAGCCCACTGTCGTGTTTATATGATGAAAACGTGGCAACACTACGATAAATAATTGAGGTTTTTTAGCGATTTCGAGCGCCTTTTTCACAATCTTAAAGAGTCAAATTGCAAGATTTATTTTAATTCAGAAAAAAACTTTCATGCTTATCAGCAAAGAAAGTCCAGATACACTAATTTTCCGCTCCTTGCTATTCCACAGTTCTTGCTACGCTCACTCGTGTGGCACAACGCTCACTTTACTCCGTATCTGCCTATAATCCACTTTCAGCAACAATGCTGAAGCAGTGCGTAAAAACTTGGAGCCTGATGCGACTGAGGTCGGCCCTTGAATCCGGGACTATCACTTGCTGGAGGAAATGTGTATTTTTCGCTCTTCACCATCGGAGTCCATGTTGCAAAGTCGAAAGAGGAGGCCCTCGACAGAGCATGCGAACATCATGCTCTTGCCAACTTCACAATATATCTGAGTCCCAAATATCGCGCCGTGTAATCGACATGTTCGTGTTCTATATATCGCAGTGTAACCATTTTACACCCATTTTGGCTAGTCTAAATCTTCTCGGTGGTAACCAGCCGCACAGAAGTTCAAAATGAGCCGTCAGCAATAGGCTTGGCCTCTAAAGCAAGTACAACATCTTGACGGGAAACACGATTCTTCTTTTTGCTGCTGTGAAAAGCACCGTTGCCTAAAAACTTCAAGAACTAAAAACAACTACTCGATTTTATACGGTCTACTAGAGGATTAACTATTGCCTGTAATTCTGCTAGAACGAATGTTAGCTTGAATTCGCTCACAAAATTCAAAATATCTGCACTACACACTAGTTTTAGTAAAAAGTGGAATATTGCTCACGAAAGACGCAGGAGTAAACAAGGACAGCGCCTCAGATAAGTCATTGATCAGCGTGTTTACGAGGTAGGCTTCACCTGTCAGATTAGGATTCAGCTTAAGACTCGCGATCAGTCGCGGCTCACCTTCAGTGAAACTTGTAGTCCCTTCTGCAGTATGCATGTCCTTCATGATCAATGTCGTTGGTAAAACCTAGACCGGATTCATAAAATTGACATGAACAACGAGAAAGAGCTGCACACCGGATCGGCTTCCTTTTTCTTGACCTTTTTTTTTTGAACTTTAAAACCACGGACGGACGAAATAGTCATCAACTTTTCACGTTTTATCTGAGAATCCTACGGGTCCCCAATCACCATCGCGGAAAAAGGTTTGATTTCGCCTTCACAACCAAGACTATGCACGTCTGAGAAACATATGTCGATCAGACACCATTGTGAACAGAAGGAGTATAGAAAGTGTGATCTATGGAAATAACTTGGGAAGTCATAGCTACAAAATAATACAACGTCTTTGGAATAGAGTTATAAGAAAGACAGGGCTCCGAGATCATCAATCTAGGGGAAATAATGTCCAGCCCATTTATCTTACCCTTCGGCTCGCTAGTGAAATGAACACGACTAATTCACGCTGTCTGAAAAGGAAAGTTCAAAGAAGTCGCAAGCAACAATTATGAAAGCCATCAAACTTTCTTACATATCAGCCAGTTCATAACACCTTGTATGGTCGTGCCAATTTGTAGCGCAAAATTGCCTGTTCTGCCCTTACCGATAAAATTCAGTTGCATTGGTTTGGGCACGGTTTACTCAGTCATTTGCAAGACATATGGAGACGATTACAATTGTTAAGCTTATAGACCTCTATGGGTTTGTTTGAAAAAGAACCAGCTAGCCAGTTTACTAAGTTAGAGTCAAAGATTAGCTGTACCCCTTACCTACAAGACATAAGGAAGCAGGAGAAAAACTTAACCCTTTGAATACAGCGGCTAAACGATTTTCTTCAGCGACACGCGATTTTAGTTATTCAATAAAAAGTTTTCTTTCATTATTATTTGAGCCTCCCAAGAGAACTGACTATGAAAAGATCGACAGACGACGGTTCTGCCGCGTGCTGATGAGTCTGTAAGGACGAAACACGTGTCTCGGGCTGTACAAGAGCCTTTACCAGACCACATGGACATGTTGGCTCAAATAATAATGAAAGGATCTATTGAAATAAAATACCACCAGCTAGCAATCGAGTGCGAAAACACTCTGTGTTAGGTGAATGACATAGACACCTGACATAGAGTGTAAAGCGTAGGTCGTCGATAACTATATATGAGGAGTGTGACGCTCCCAAGAGAACTGACTATGAAAAGATCGACAGACGACGGGTTCTGCCCGGCTGATGAGTCTGTAAGGACGAAACACGTGTCTCGGGCTGTACAGAGCCTTTACCAGACCACATGACATGTTGGCTCAAATAATAATGAAAGGATCTATTGAAATTTGAGCGTGGTCTTAATAAAGCACTCGAAGGAAAGGTTCAAATAAAAGTTATTCTTTGTTTCAGAAAAAACGTCAGATCTTTGTACTTCTTCTGATGCCACAGGATTTCTTTAACACGGTTTCTGATAAGCTTTATGTTCATGTATAATTCTTATATTTAGAGAAAACTTCCAGTGTGGAAGGTGTTCATCTTCTCGCTCTGTAGTGCCCTACAGAGACCGTCCCAAAAACCGAACTCAACTTCGAAATTGCTGAGAAGTGTGCTATCGAATGAACATAACAGATGTTTATTGATAAACATCTTCTTGAAAGTTGTAGGAGAAAATCGGCTCCTACCGTCCGCAAAGATTCAAAGTAAAGTCGGTAAAGTCGGTAGCTCTGCCCGAATCTAAACATGTGCGAAGAAAACACTAGGAGCAACCTGGATAAATTCCAAGTAGTCTAAAAACCAAATAAACACAGGAAGTGCTTTAGGATCATACGTCACCTCACGTCACATCTCAAACTTACTTTTTCTGATATGATCTAGGCACCTTCGTGGCCCATAATGCTCCTGTACGGTAAAACTCAGTTGACTAAATGGTAGACTCAAAGACTTAAATAGATAGGTGAAATAATTATATTCACTTTTACTCAACTACCCAATCCATTTTAACGACGAAATTGCGATGCAAAAATAGACACAAGGGTGCTGAGATAAAGCAAAAACTTGAAACCTGATTCTGACTAAGGGATCAAATCGCGAATCTACTTTTTTGGGGTCAACATGCTTTCGCACTAGACTATCGTGCCTCTCTCTCGTAATTTTCCAATCGCTCTGTATCTGGCTAAATCCGGTTAATCCTCTGGGTTTGTTTATGTGGACCACTGTTCGTAAGACCAATGCTAACGCCGGCATCTCGACTCACATCTTGCTTTTAATGGCCCCGCGCTTCTTGAAGCGAATTTTGTAATGGCGCGCGTGGCTCGAGCTGGAAAAGAGTAATTTTTCCTTGGTGAATTTTAAGGTTCAGAAGATATCAACTGCTCAATGATAGAGTTCAATGAAAGTGACTTTAATACGGGTTTATCAATAAAACTAATGGCTGTGTTAGGAATTCCTTTACTTTTAATCATAAAACACATCAGCACAAAAAATAGCAGATTCCAACTGTTACTGAACAGTCCTTTTTTTTTTGGTGTATTCTCTCCCGTTGTAGATGCATGAAGAATTGATGTAATCAATGTTAGCTTAAAAAAAAGAACAAAAAATTATGGATAGACCACAGAGTGCGTTCCACCCAAGAGTACATGAAGTGCTTTGCTTTTGAATAGCTAGCCCTCTGTTAGTAACTTCACAGCGAATCTCTTTCTATTTAATATAGCAAAACTTCGACGTTGCGAGAACCTTCGTCGCCAACAAGAATAGATGAGTTATTGGAGGAACGAATTTTTAAGCCATGGGGAATGTCCACGGTCCCTCGAACCTTCCTTTGGTCTTTCAGGAGGAGTTACACCGATATAGCAAAAACATGTAGGAACCGTGAAAAAGCGATCTAGTCAAGACAATGCCGTCGAGATCTCTGAAACTATAATCTGCATGATCCCGCTCGTAAATGCATGAATACGGGAATTATTACTCTATCAACATCTTTCATGTGAAATTGCTTTCTAAACTTTCTATAGAGAGTTTCTATACTAATCTTTTTCATCCCACAACCACCGCCTGGTTGCCGTCAAAATCCAAACTGGTTGATGATCCCCCCCCCTCCGGGGTCCTAGCCTATGATAATTGGTCGGTGTTTGACTGGGTCTGGCATAAATACTTCCTCGCAAGACATTGAATTATATCTTTATTGAAACGAAAAAATCTTATGTCAGTTAAAGACTCCTCGTACCACTCATTCTACCTAAAAACTGTTGCAACTGATCTTTGTAATTACTGCCCATAGCACTTTGAAGTGGTTCCCTACAAAGCTTTTTCACGATGATCAGATCCGTCTGCTCAAATGCGAAGATTTTTGGTTGAGGCTCGTTCAGTTGAACAAGCTGAATTCTGAAAGGGAATAAGAGGGACAGGTAAGAAAAGATCTTTTGTATCTGTGACATAGAACATTGGAAACTATCCTTTATAAAAAGAAAACCGGAATCACCCATTTCCTCTTCTATCCTCTCTTGACTTTGAAAAAAAAATTGGCAGCGTCGAGACGATGCAATTCGTCGGCGCTCGTGGACTTGTCCGAATATATGAGCATTAGCTGACTACTGTTGGAATACTACTTCAGCGCACTAAACGGTCTTTTCCGTCCACCCATCCCTACCCACTTGAAAAGAGTTCTGGCAAGGCCACACTATATCTGATTGGACTGGTGTCACCTCTCGCACTAAAGTTGTGTGATCGCAAAGTTGTTCGCTTTGGAGCGGGGGGGGCACGGGGAATTGGCGTAGCGTTGTGTGATACATTTCCTTTAACCCTCGCTCTGGCGAATACATTGTGCCCATCGTCCCGAAAGTATCAATGAAGCAAACAATGCTCAAAATGAAACATATCAAGTGGGAAAAAAAGATTGAGGTAAGTCATAAACAGCGAAGACTCGGACTCATGAAGAATTTATTGTAGGATGATAAATTGATCTGAATGGTATTCCAGGAAATGATGCGGAAATCACACAGCTCATATATACCTTAGACGGTCCAATGAACAAGAAAGCAACATGACTGAAGGGATTAGGCCAAAAAACGAGAGCCATTTGGGCCTCATTTGGCCTCTATAAGCATCCACCGCTCAGATAAGCGGCCTCAAACTCTAGCTCCCACCTTTTCTTTTCAACCTCCTCACAATCTCCTTCTGTCATGCTCAGAGACATGCGCGGTAAGCGGCCTCAGCACACGCGGTTTGTGCAACTCAGGGTCTTCGAGGCCAGGTCCGCATTATAGTGATCCATAAATATATGTCGTTAGCGAACTGCAAAAGGGGTTGATCAAATAATAAAAAGTACAGATGCAAGTGGACGAAGAGAACGGTATAGGTAAACTACGAGAGTTTTGCAAGCGCTCTGTCAAAATCCCACCCAGACAATGACGACGTGCTTGGCTAACGTCAACCGATGTGTATCCACATCGACAACAAGTTTTAAATCACGGAATGAGCCCCCGCGTATTTTACCGTGTTTTTGAAGCAAACCACCACCATAGACGCACAATTTGGCGAGAGAGAAACGAATGGAAACTGTTCTGGTGTCTCGCCCTGCCAGTGAAGACGTGTCATTCACATCCTTGCAAATAAGTAAAAAAGAGAAAAATTTTATGTCCGGTGGCTTGATTCTCGTGTTTTTTTTTTAGACCACGCTCGAAAATTAATATATCTAGTAATTATTTTTGATCCAACATGTCATGTGTTTTTTCCTTATAAGCACATATAGAGCCGATCAACGGTTTATGGGCTTTTCAGTTGATCAGTCGGCAGTAACGTTGTGTACAGCCATGCTCTGGTGACACCCCACTATCTCCTATTATAGAGTAGGCCCTATAAACGATTACCAATAACGCCGTCAAGTGAATAAATCACTATTTTTCTAGGATTCGGCAGTATTAAGTGTAGGGGCCTCGATGAGGTTTTGTCTATGGCGAAGGTTACTGGCCGACTGAGTGAGCTCCTGTATCACACATGTCGTCCCGTTGATCGTAGAAATGACTCGAGCGGGCCCAGCAACACTTCCATAATTATTCCCTACGCGTGCCATAAAACCGCATGACATATTGTCCTCAAAAATATTACAGATACAAGGAGAATATAGCTAGATGGTTCAATATGGCTGTTTAATGGGAACAACGCCGAAAACATTCACAAAGCAACTAACTGTTTTTCAAAATGACGCTGCACTTTTAACCTTATGCCTCTTTGTTGATAGCTGTCAACAACTTTTCAATCACTAGTACAGTTGATGAGCTCAGTACTTCATTTAGAGTTTAATGGTTGCTGAAAAAAATCTGAGAAATGCTTGAAACTTTTGGGTGGCGGCCATTTTTGTGTTTTGGGCTCATTTAAAAGCCCGTATTCCCCGCGTTGATGGTATAAAACTTATCTCTTAGTTCAATATGATGGAGTTAACAGGCCGAGCAAAATTAGGGCTGGTGATGATGCACGAATGGCTGTTGCGTTCCAATGCAACGGTTGGCAAGTTAACGCATCAATCTGGCTTGAGGCGAAGACGCCGTTGGCAAAGTCGGTGTACAGGTGGTTTCAAAAAGCCGCGTTAAGGTCGTCCAAAAAAAGTCATCGTCAAACTGTGAATTTTATGCTCGCGGCTTGACCCTTTGCCGGAAGGAAGTGGCAGGAGTGCTTGAAGGCTGAAGGGGAGTACTTTGACTCATAGTTTGTCTTTTTATTCGGTTTTATAGGTGCATTAATAAACGTTACAAGCAATTTTCTCAAAACTTTTTCCCCACCTATTATAATAGACTTTGTTTCTAGACCGTCGTATGAGTAACCAACATTTTAATAGACGCACTTAGACTTCGCTTTCTTCAGAGTTTGGACGACGCTGTGCTAGACTATCTCTAATACTTTTCCTATTTAGCCTATTGCAACGTACGCCTAGGCTCTAAAGATGTGACATTTGCTCAAAACGTCAGTTCATTCGAACTGCTAATTAGGCATCTAGTCAACCTTCGCGTTCATGCTTATGCAAGATAATTTGAAATGATTTTTAGATACCTAAACAGTTGTTGCACTGTGGCCGCTGGCGACCTTCTCTCTGGTTATGCGTAGTGTTTTTAAAAGTGTCTATGTATTCTGTCTTTACTTCAATATGCCCTTCGTGTCTTTGTATCGTTCTCGGGGACGCCATCCAAATACTTTTCAAATGAAGCCATCTATAATGGCACGTGATTGGGGCTGTCTAATCAGTGTTTTGAGAGGCTTGATCTGCTACCTTCCTCGTTGAGAATAATCGTTCCCACCATTCTTTTTCGTCTTTTTGCAGGGTTTTATTGTCAATAATGCGTTCCTTATATGAGATTGTAATGTCAGGCGATCCCTGAAACATGTGAACAGTAGTCGGTTACTTCTAGTCCAGACAACCGGGGGGGGAAGGGTACACATCTTGTAACAGTCGTTCAGTATGGGTTTGAATGTTGTCTGGCCACAGTTCCATATGTTTAGGGTGAATCCTCATTTGGGTTTATGTGCAAGATTAGCTAACCACTGATTACCTCATGGAATGGAGGTGAATGGTGTATACAATTGTGTGCACTGGTTATATTGATGTGTATGCATGAACTTAACTTTTCTGGAGTGTTGTGGAACTTTTTAGCCGTAATTTGCGTGAGAAGAAGAATTCCTAAAATAAATATTCCATGTAAGAGTCTCGACATCCGTAATGAATACATTTTGTCCCAGCACATTTTCTTCAAAGTCGTGTCGTGAAGGTATCAAGAACATTAGCTGAGTAGATCAAACAATTTAGATGGGAAACGTCTCGCTTTCACTTGTCGCTAGATCGACACGCTCTGCAGTACTTCTTTTTTCATCTTAATTCAAACCCGAAAAAGTCAGATTCGATGTTAGTTTTGTTTACCGCCTTCTTACATTTCGTGGTGCTGCGCATTTGTACGCCAGTTCTAAATTGAATAATATTGTACATGAAATTGAAAGTTTAAAGCTTACTAGAGCGTGCACCCATCACCTGTATCACCTGTCGGGCCGTTGACGCCGAGTGACTCAAGCGGCTAACAGCAACACTTCCATTTTTTTCCCCGTGCAAGAGGTGAGACTCGCTGTGGGATTTGCTGATCATATATTTATCTAGTATTTTTCTGAGAATCGGACCAACAAGTCCATGGTCCTTTCTTTAAAACGCTTGAGGTCCCGAGGAATCCAGTCGTTAACGGCTCTCGTCCAACGGTTGTCGTTGAAGCTCATCACGTGTCCGGCCACCTTATTTTCGATATCCTGGCGTGTAGAACGGCGTCTCTGATTTTCGATCGTTGACGCAGGTCGGAACTTCGGATCCTTTTCCCTCATTTGCGAGATACGGTAAGTCCTAGCATCGACCTTCGACTGCGCGTTCAATAACGCCAAGTGATCTTTCATCCTGCCTACGTAGCAATCCCTTTCTGATGCATACGTTAGAGCAGGGCTAATCGTCGAGCCGAAGAGGTGGGCACGGAGTCGGATGTTCCTGGTTTTCCTCCACTACATCCTCAATGCTCTTAAATGTTCCCCAAGTCGCTCGTTTTCCTCCTGCTTAACTCTGGGGCTAGGTCTCTCATTATGTTGATTTCACGACCTAGATAGACGCAACTGGAACATTGCGAATGTTCGCTTCGTTGAGCGTATATGGTGCATTCGAAACCCATCCTTTCCTAATGAACGTAGTTTTTGTCAGATTCAGTTGAGCGCCAATCTTTTCACAGGCGTTGACGAACTCGATTAACATTCGTTTTGTTGGCTGATGTTTGATGATATGAGGACGATATCATCAACAAATCGAAGATGGTTTAATTGTCGACAGTCAATTTTTACTCCCATATCATCCCATTGTAATGTTCGCATGACGCTTTGTAGGGTGGCAGTGAATAGTTTTGGCGAAACTTGTATCGCCTTGTCGAACCCCTCTTCTTACGTCAGTGGTGATATTGTTGTAGAATGGAAATATTTTGTCGTGAAATCTTTATAAAGCTCACGAAGGATCATTATGTACCGAGTAGGGACGCCCTGGTTATTCAGAGCCTCTATAACCGCTTCCGTTTCCACTGAATCAAAGGCTTTTCTTCAGATCGATGAAAGTGAGACAAGTGGTTGCTTGTACTCTCGTGAAACTTCAGTGAGGTTATCGTGTGGATGTGGTCTATGGTGCTAAATCCGTTTTCGGAAACCTGCTTGTTTCGCATGGCTATCCTTCGTCCAGTGTTCTGTCAATCCTGTTCCAGGATGACTCGAGTAAAGAGTTTATAGACAACGGACAGCAAGCAGATCTGGCGATAATTGCCTATGTCACAAGGCTTCCCTTTTTGAACAATAACACTGTTTTGCTGGCTTTCCTTTGGCGAGCGGAACCTTGCATTCTGACAGGTAGCGAGTGAAGAACCGAGCCAAGGTGTTGATGAGAACTAACGGTAGGTTCTTCAGGTATTCTGGTCATCCTGTCAATACAGGGTGTATATCGCAGCAATTTAAATATGCGACTTTCCATAATCTTCGGCATAATCAGTTGATTAAGAAAATCGAGAAAACTTATGTTGATTAGCTGACGCGAGGCTGGTAAGTGGTCGTAGTAAATCGGGTGACGTTTCAGCGTTTTTTTTTTTCTTCAGAGCCCTAGCGTATGTAGTATTAGTCTATTTGAATGACTCGGAGGATCTTCTTTATATGCTGCCTAGGTCAGGTTAAATGATCAAACGCAGAAAGGCGCGAGATCTTGTGTGATGATGATGCATTCGTCCTTCCGGATCACTTTGGGTTTACTGGTGTTCATCCCAAATGCTTCAAGAGTTTTGCGCGTGGATGTTTTTAATTCCTATGCTAGGATTGTGACAGTCACATCAAAATCTTTGTTGTTGTGTCTTTGTGTCCCATGTAGACTTGAAGGTTTGATTTTATCTATCTTAGATTTACTATCCAGATGTTCTTTTATGCGGTTGAAAAGTGGTCTACCCGTTTCGCCTATATACTCTTCACCACATGTCTTACATGCTGCCAAATAGATTGTGCCCTATCTCATACAACCCCCTCCCCTTTCCCTTAGGGCAGATTAGACAGATTTTGGTGCTGCACAATCGATGGTATAGCCTATTGCGGATCAGCTGATGGCGTAGGGTGGGAGGTGGGATTTCATTACTACCACGGAACTTTCAAGACCACATTACTTAGGCACCTTTTAACTGCGTTGCTGATTTCGTTTGATATAAATGGCAGTTTGAAGGGAATTATATTCAGGTGTGGGGTATCGTTCTTTTGGGACCCAATTCCACTTTTGGAATATTCCCGGGTAGCAAATGTTTTGCAGCTAATGAAAATGGCAGCTTTTTGTGCCCAGTTCGACGATTCGTTCCCTTCCTCTTCTCCAGTACACACAATTTTAGTCCATTCGAAGGATGTTTTATAAGCGACTTTTTCATGTGTGAAGATTGAGAGAAAAAATAATTGACCAAAATGTTCTTGTTACTTGCTGTTTGAAATCATTTTGTACTTTAGCTACTATCCAAAAGCTTTAATTGGATTTTCAAAAATGGAAGCCAGCTTCCGTTTTGACTCTCTCGCGTTAATTTCATATGCTCTGACTGTCCGTTCAGGACTTCAAAACATTGATTCATTCCCTCTTGTGTGAAACAGACAAAGAAGCAATCGTCTGTATATCGGCAGTAGAGCAATGGGCGGTCAACGAGAACTGGAGGTTTCACCTTATACATAAAAGCGATGGCAAGACTAGGTGCCAAACGTTGACTCATGGCTAACCCCCTGAGTTGTGTGAAGTATTTACCCGACCACCGAAAGATGAACAACTAAGACATTATTTGAGGAGGGTCATTAGTTCTTGTTTTGAGAAGCCAATTATATTTACTTTTTGTTCATTTTCTGTTAGAAGTCCGAAAATGGCTTGCATTGCAGAGTCATTTGATATGTTTATAGAGTGAGGTAACATCAAATGACTCCATTACGTGCGAGTTGTTTGGTTGTGCGCAACGTGGGTGAACTAGGAACATTTTTGTATTGGGTAGGTGGGTTGGTATGAGTTTGAGCACCTGAGTAAGAATAAGGCTTAGAAACCACGTTATTCTATCCGTTGGTTCGCCTGTACAAGTGATGATAGGTCTAACCTTGTATGTTTATGGATCCGTTGGCACTAGATCATTAGTAAATGTTAGCTTATGCGTTTTTATGAGAAGGTATAAGATCGGATAATTGGATTATTGTTCTTGAGCCGAGAGATAACTGAAGTTTCTAAACCTGCTGCCCTTGCCGTGTTGACCCATTCTTTGTTTAAATTTTGATTTTTGGCGTTTACATTCCTTCTCAGAGGATGACGATAGAGGGAGACATCCTGAAAATGTTTCTCCGTTATTTCGACCTCCAACTGACTTGGAATTACTACAAATTCCCACACCTTTATCACTTACAGATAGACGGATAGATTTTGATCTTACAAACTTCCTTATTTGGGACAAACCTTGTATTTGTTTGTGTGTCATATTGAAGCTTGATTTTCGTGCCGAAAGTGGTTGAGTATTTGCAGAACTTCGCTTGAAAAAACGCGGAAAACGGGGTCGAGATCGCTATCTGGTCCTTCTTCCTTATAAAAAGCTTGCGAAGAGGGAATGGGTAATAGTGCCCTTGCTTGTTTTTCGTTACCTAACCCTTGTAATCTAGCCTTGAAGCGCATTGATTTTTGAAGTTCTTGAAGACTGCATATGATCCTGCGCAGAGTTACTTTAGAAATGGGTTGACTAGGTGCAAAACTTGAACCCAATTCTGATAATGAACGCGCAGCATTTGAGAGTGCTACGTCATCTAACACAGTGACCCTTGATCTTTCTAGAGCGCCGTGATTTTCAGATTGTGGTCTTCAAAATTCCGTCGTAGTTATTGAAATCCCACCTCCCACCCTACACCATCAGCTGATCCGCAATGGACCTTACGATCGACTGTGCAACACCAAAAACTGTATATTCTGCCCTAATGGAAAGGAGGGGATTGTATGAGATTGGGCACAATTTATTTGCTAACATGTAAGACATGCGAGAAGAATTTATAGGCGAGACGAGTGGACCACTTTTCATCCGCTATAAAGAACATCTAGATACCAAATTCGAAATAATAGAAAACCAAACCTTTAGGTTTACATAGGGCTCAAAACACATCAACAAAGATTTCGATGTGACTGTAACGATCCTAGCGTGGGAGTCAAAAACATTCACGCACAAACCCCTTGAAGCATTTTGGATACAAGGCAAAAACCCTGAAATGAACCGGGAGGACGAATGCGTCACCATCACTCGAGATCTCGCGCCCTTTCTTCGTTTGATCTTTCAACCTGACCTAGGCAGCATATAAATAAAACTCTCCGAATCATTCAAAGAGACTAATACTTCATACACCAAGGCTCTGAAGAATGCAGGTCGCCGAAATGTCAGCCGAATCACTACGATTACTTTGCCAACCTCGTGTCAGTTTATCAAGATAAGTTTTCTCGATTTTCATATACTGGATGTTGTTCTGTTCTTCACCGACGATATAGCATGCCAGGTCTCAGAATGGATGACAGGTGGAACAATAGGTTCATCCTCTTTCAATTCATATGACGGTAAGAGGACGTGGTTAGCGAAGAGATTCAATTAGTACTGATGGATGTTTTTCTCCATTGCCCTTTTGGAAGCTGTAAGTGACCGTCAGTACGTCGGAGTGCAATCACCTTAGTCTTGTAATTGGCGAAGCTTCGCTGGGCTTTGCGAATGCCTTCTAAGCTTCTGCAGCTTCTGCCATAACTGCTGCTCTTCTCTCTTTGAGGTCTTCTTTTATCGCTTCTCTGCAGTGTTTCGCAAATTCGGACGTAAAGTTTCGGTACCCTGTAGCTCGTGCGATTCCACGTTGACGTATCAGCTCGAGTGTCCGCGGATGCAAGCGTCTCTTCGTGGCTTTAGAACTCTCGGCTTTCATAGCGCTAACGTGAAGATAATCAAGGAGTCTATCGTATTCTTCGTCGATGTTGCCGACAACGGTATCTTTTCAAGAGCCGACTAATAATTTCAATATATCCCAGGTTATGGCAGTTCTGGAACTTCGCTGTTCGAATTTAGCGGCTTTCAGTCCTTTCATCGAAAAACGAAACGATGCGCGAAAGAGGCGATGGTCTGATCACGTGAAGAACTCAGGAACATTAGCGACATCAGTCAGGCAAAACATTCGACTTGATAAATGTGATCTATTTCGTTATTATATCTCCATTGGGACATTCCCACGTTTGTCGTTGAGGAAGAGGCTTTTGGAAGCGTGAGTTACCATGGGTGGTTGGGCTCGTCATGATAAACTCAGATAGCCTCTCACCCTGCTCGTTCCATTATACTCCGTGGGTCCCAATGTGACGTTCTTCAGGAATTCTTCTGGGTCCAATTTTCGCGTTGAAACCTCCAACAATGACCTTGAAGAATGCATGGTCTTCTGCGAAGAGCTTTCCGAGGTCCATATAAAAAGCTTCGACTTCGCCTTCATCATAGCTTGGTGTTGGTGCGTAAGCAACGTAGATGGTTAAAGCCGGCATAGAATCACGTCGTTTCAACCGTAATTGTCCGATACGGGTTGTTAGTTGTTCAAATGAATCAATGTTCACGGTCAAACTCGATTTGACGAGGACACCAACGCCGCCGAAACCTCTGCAATCGCATTCTCCAAAAAACAGTTCTTGTATGTTATCATAAACAGGTTGAAAAGGGTGGCGTTTTCTCGTCTCAGCCAGGCCAACGACGTCGTACCTTATCCTTCTTGCTTGAATCAATAGATCTTCTACAGCGGATTCGTGAGCAAGGGTTCTTGCGTTGTAGGTACAGATCGTCATTTTAGTCCGTTTCGATCTTGGCAGCCTAGCTGGGCCCTAAGATTTTTTACAGCCTCTCCGTACTCGTCCTACCTGGCGCTGCCGCACCAGGGGCTCTTTCGGGGTCAGGGCAATGAGGCCCATATTTATTGCTGTTTTTAGCACTTTGATACCCAACGTATAGTTTGTCAAGCTCTAAACGTGGGGCTGGGTACTCACGAGTAGCTTGCCAGTCTCTCTCGGTGGAGCGGGAGGAGCTTATTTGTTGGAGGCGACTCCTAACCGCCTCCCATGTACTTCCCAGCCGCTTGATTGCAGGGTTTTGGCCGACTTGACTCGTAGAAATAGAGTTTTTGTCAAGTCGGCGCTGCAGAAGCAGGGAGCTCGTCCCCTGAATCCACCTGCGTCTCTGGGAAGCACACGGTCGCTTTTGGTTCGCGTTTATTCTTCTATCCACCACCTGGGAACGCGCCACGTGCCCTCGCGACTAACCGGGCGGTATCCCTCAAAATGGGAGATCCGTGGTTTAGTATGTGTTCAAGATTTAGCTCACTCCGCTCTTACGCAGCCCTGAAAAGACGTTATACGTAGCGACGAAGAGAGCAAGAAATATGAGAAGCTGATAGTACTCGTATCTTTCGCAGTTAGTAGAACTAAGAACAGTGATTCAGAAAGTGCATTGCAATGCATACTGTCTAATACCACTGCCGTGGTTATTGGTGAATTAGTGTGGTCTCTCCTAGGGTCACACCTTTCTATTGTGTTAGGTCGTTCCATAACTTTTGGCACTAGTGCAATATACACAAAGTTCCCTAAAGAGCAATAATCAAAAATGCAAATTTTGGCATCGTTCAATTGAGTACTTTCTTGCGTACATTTTGCTATACAGTTTGCCTGTACATAGTTTAAAATGGAGCTGTCTTAGGAACAAATTCGCTCACCACTCATGCGCGCATGGAGCGTAGGAGGAAATGCTATGAAGCGGCGCGCAAGAATAATAGAGCCTGGGGAGATGATGCGGTTGCAGAGTGGAGGGCTAGAAAGTGGTAGGCTCTAACCTGGAGAGAATAGTATGGAGGAATAGTCGGGCTCGAGACATTCAGAGTAAGCTCCATTGATTTTGCGCACCGCAACGCTAGCATTGTCCTCAAGGCGCCATTCGTGCATGAGTAACGAATTTGTTCTCAAGACAGCTCCGTCTCAAAACAACTATAGGAATGTTGCGTACCAAAATTTCTGCAAAAAAATGCGCAAGTGAACGACATTAAAATCATGCAATTTCAAATACTTCTAGTTAGGAAAATTGGTGTTTATTGGTGTAGTGCCCAGAACTTATCGAACGACCTAATACAAGGCAAGCACTGGCTGAATGTGAGAGCTCAATCGACTACTACGAGCTCTTTAAGTAGAATCTTTGTGAGTTGATTGTGGAACAGACGAAAGTTTATGATAACCACCATAGCGCCGATTGGGGAACCTTATTTGATTCTCATGTGACTGTTGATCTGTTGTTGATTTCGAAAGTAGACTGTTCACGGTATGGTTTTTTAGGACAAATTCTAAGGCCTTGATGTTGACTGTTTAAGATGTCGCTTTGTTCGAAGAATATTTAGAGCATAACTTTCGATATCATCAGTGAAATTTTGAGAATTATGACTAGAACTATTAAGATTACGAACTATATTAAGGTTTACTTCACTTACATACTGAAACTTGCTCCATATAAGTTTATTCTGGAAGTGCCATATTTCAATTTACAATTTCACAATATCTTCCATGGAAATGTTAAGAAGTTGCAAATGGTTTGTTTTCCAAAAATAAATCTTTTCTATTGAACAGTGGAGATATTAGGACAACTGGGAGTTTTTGACAGAAAAACACATTTATAAAAGTTTCTCCAATGAACATTTTACATCTTCGTAGCAATGAAGTTACTTGGAATTAAAATCTTACTATTTAAGTATATTTACCGTGAAGTAGAAGACAGCGCGCAAATCACTTTAAAGCAGAGCATTTTTTTTTTGTTTTTATAGGTAGGACTTACTGTGAAAGTCTCCTAACAGATCGGACTCAGCATTAAAAGTAGAATTTTTCAAGCCATAAAATAACTGAAAAAAAAACTGTACAGTCACAGGAAAAGATATGTTTCTTTCAGAAAACATGTGGTTGTCTCACCATGACTTTTCCACGCTCAAACATCATGATTTTTAACACATGGACGCTGTTTTTATTTTTTTCAAAATTCTGTGGATGCCTTTTTGCTGGTAATTCATCAATTAGTAGTAATGAAGTTTTCTAAAACCTGAAACCACCAGATAAATTCCCTTCTTTTATCTTGCGGCGCTCACAAATTCACCCCAAAATGCGATTGCTCTATTGCAGTAGGTGAGCTTAAAGCAACGCCGCGTTCGGTACTACAAAATGTAGCACACTGTAGTCAAAGGTCAATTTTTAGATACCACGTTGATTATTCGCCTAGCCTGGCACGCAGCGCGGTCGGCCGGCAAGCTAGATACGCTACGACCACAATGTTGATCTCTGCGCTGGATTAAACTGATTGTAATCTTCAGATGACTCGAGTCTTCGGCACAAACTTCGCATATTCTGGCTCACTGGTTAAATTAGCCCTTTCGGTGCGACGTGGATTTATCCCCATGCATGCTGCGTGATCGATAGGCTGAGTGTGCGCGCCCCATTAGCAAAAAGTTTTCTGATGAGATTTGAATTCTTCTCGTTACGAAATGGGAATTTTACCGTAAGTGGAAGAATATGATGTGAGAGACTTCAATAAGAATACATGTAGTAAAAACAACGCGAGTGCATCCTACTGAACACCAAGACAATCAATCGCTTAGAAAGAAATAAATTTTGTCGAAATGAAACCATTGTTCTATACTGCAAGTGTGCATTGTAAGTCTTTTTCCGGAAAAGTCTGTACATATTGATATGAGAAATCGGTGTTAAATGTATGCGCTGAGATATATTTGTAGGCTATTGTAAAGCCACTAATACAAGATGTTACAATAATAAGAAAATAGATTAAGAATGAGACTAAGATTGGAGATTAAGGATGAAGACGGTGAATTGAGTTTTTTTAACAAAGTACCAGGTTTGAATCGTGGTGCACGCCCAGTAAGTCGGGAAGCGGCACTGCTAGGCGTGCATTAAACTGACACACTCAGTATAATGATCCTTAGCTTTATAAAGATTTCACAACCAAAGTATCTCCATTCTACAACAATATCATCATTGACGTAAGAAGAGGGGTTCGACAAGGCGATACAATTTCGCCAAGTCTATTCAGTGCCAACCTACAAAACGTCATACGAGCATTAGATTGGGACGACGTGGGAGAGAAAATTACGGTCGAGAATTGAACCATTCTCACTTTGCTGGTAATATCGTCCTCGTAACACCAAGTATCAGCCAAGCGGAATGAATGCTGGAGCGATTTCAACAGCGTCTGTGGGAAGATAGGTTTTCAACTAAATCTAACGAAAACAATGTTCATGAGGAACGGATGGGTTTCGAATGCCCCATTCACGCTCATCGAAACGACAATCTCCGAATGCTCCAGTTACGACTATGTAGGTTATGAAATCGACATGATGAACAACCTAGCTCCAGAGTTTGAGCAGGAGGAAACGAGCGGCTTGGGGAACCTTTAAGAGCATCTAAGATGTAGTGAAGAGGATAAAGAACATGCGACTCCAAGTCCCACCTTTTCGGCTCAACGATATCCGTGCCCTAACGTATGCAGCAGAAACCTGGTCGCTACGTATGCAGGATGAAGGATCACTTGACGTTATCGAACGAGCAGTCGAAAGGTCGATGCTAGGAGTATCCCGTTTCTCGCAGATAAGAGAAAAGATCCGATGTTCGACCTACGTCAACGATCGAAAATCAGAGACGTTCTACACGGCAGGATAATGAAAATAAGGTGGGCCGGGCACGTGATGCGCTTCAACGACAACTGATGGACGAGAGTCGTTCCGACTGGATTCCTCGCGACATCAAGCGCTCTACAAAAAGACCACCGACCCGTTGGTCCGATTTCTTCACGGAAGCTATAGAAAAAAGATATGATGCTCACCGAATTCCTAGAGCGAGGAGGACCCATTGGGCTACTCTTGCACGCGATAGGGAAAAATAGTAGTTTTGCTGGTACCCGCTCGAGTCACTCGACGATCAGCGGGACGACAGATGATACACTCGCTATCCAAGAGATTGAAATGGCGCGGAGAAGGAAATAGAATGAGGGCTCAGATGATGTTGTGAAAACGGTGAGTGATCAAAAAAAACCTATTGAACATACGAAAGAAGATTTATGCAGCAATCTTTTGTGGAAGTGCTTGATTAAGTAGTCTGCATGCCCATTGGCATTTTCAAGCTTTCAGAGAACAAAGCCGTCGATACGTCAGCCAACGATGTTATGTTGAGTAAGCCTTGCGATAAATGACTTTGAGTGTGCTCATCAGGAAGACAATGACTTGGCTGATCAATACCGAGATTAACACAAAGTCTGTCTAAAGAACTGCACCTTTTTTGGGAGTCATGTAGTGCCTTTTAAGTTGAAGGCTTCCACCTGAAACAAACAACATTAGATCTTAGCAAAACTGCCGTCCAGTATGTGAATTTCTAAGAAGAATAGCTGGTGAAGTGAGATTTCACAGCCTAACTCTTTGAAAGTCTGTACTTTTGATTGAAACACGTGTGGTTGGCATTTGTCAGTACAGTTCGACACATGCTAAACTCAGAATTGTTTTGATGTAATAAATACACAGTCAAGAATGTTGAGTGATATGCAAAGTTCGATAATTCAGACGGAAGTTGAATTCATGTTTGACCCTCAGTAGGAGCGCGTGTAAGCACTACATTACTGATGCCTGTGTTCGGTCATCACTCTTTCCCATTCTCGCGTCCATCATTAAGCATTGCATTAACGTGTTTTTAAAACATATCAACTAATGTGAATAAGAAAAAGTTGTAAAAATTTTTTTCTTTCTTTATGTCTCAAAATAGCATCGGTTCACCAACGGAATATTTTCAAGTAGTATCGTAATACTTAGAAAGTGAAGTTCGTTCGAACGCATTTGAGTCAAAATCTTTTGATCAGATATGCTTTAATTTATTCATGAAAAAAACATACAACCAATTTTCATGGCTTTAGCGACTCGTCAAATACAAAACTTCCCATAGATCGTAGTGTTCAGCAAAAAAAAAAACCTGTCGACCCAATTCTTTCGTGCTGAATTCACTTCTTCAGATTTGCTGCTGTTTTATCCCAAGAATTTTTGAGGTTATTGAAATAGAGTTGTGTGAGCTGTTGATGCTCTTCGTCACTTGAAAAATTTGCTCGCTCTTTAACGCGACATCTCAAGAAGATGATACCAGAACGAAACATGCCAACATTTGCCATGAAGATCGCAATGATAATGTCATAGCAGCTGAAAGCAATGATGTAAAATGTAAAATGATATTGGGTACAACTTTCAATCTGTACTCAGATCGAGGTTTTTGATGGAATCAACGAAACTATCAAAGTTTTCAAAAAGAGAATGTTTAAAGCCTAAGCGAGGTTTGTACGCCAGGATCATGCACGCGTGTTTCGGAGGCCTCGCCCTCCTCGTCAGTGACTCACGCTCCACAATAAACTCTGCATTATAGCAAGGAGGCGTATGTGGTGATGGCACAATACACAATGGCATTGTGCCATCACCACTTCTCAATCGATGGATCTCGGCTTTTATACAAAATTGATCCATGGCATCGACTGTTTTAAAAAACGATGAAGGGCGAGACCTCCGAAACACCCGTGTCTTACATTAACGTACCAATCTCGCTTAGGCTTTGAACTTTTTTTTTCAAAAATAACATCTTGAATGTTTTTGCGAGGTTCTAAAAACAATCGATGCCATGTATCAAAGTTTGGAGTTCGGCCTCATAGTCTTAGTCGCTTAGAGAATTGAAGAGTTCCCATTGTGAATGGAAAACAAGTTGTGAAATACCTGCGAAGTCACGAGGAATAGGATAGTTTCGAGGCTATCTATCCGTCCACATTTGTTTGTTTCTAGAGGCCTATGCGCGAGGCAAAAAAAGGTAATCTGTGTTATGACTGCATCTCCAAGGACGCCAAATGATGTAGAAAACTTTGGAACTCAGATGAGAGTTGAACCCACGTCCTACCCATATCGGAGGTACGTGCTAGCACTACGGATGCCATTGCTCTAATGTCGCTCGTTCTGTGATATTAGGCATAAAAGCTGACAGCAATCAACCTTCAGCGGGTTTAGACTGCTATGTCCCAACCGGCATCAAATTCAGCTGAGCTGACAGCTAATGAATATAATAAGATCTGCAGGATCTTCTTTTTTCCGCTTCTACAGCAGTTTTGTGGCCTTATAATTTCTTATCCATGAACGCTGTATGCATACTCTGAACGTCCGGCAAGAGCCGAATCAGTATTGCTGTCATACCGCAAGAGCGTACTATCGCTACATCAACAAAGCCTCTATTCTGCTATGACTCTTTCTTGTGGATAATGGGTATCTCTGTGACTTCTTTCCTCGCGATTGGTTAATTTTCATCAAAATACTCCGTAGATCTTATTTATTGCAAGTACAAGCAACTAACAAAGCAGCACTTACACAGCAAAGCTTAGATACATCAGCGCGGAGCATATCTGACTCTCAACGGATAATGTAGGGAACACGCTCATGGATGAGTATAACAGTAAACAAATTATCACAGCTGAAGCCGCAATGACGATTGAGAGATACAACAGCGTCTGAAAAAGTATGAAAACTTAAATTCACGCAAACGTTGATTATAATTCTATGGAACATAAGTTTGAGGATTTTTTTCTCGTAGAATTTATATAAGAAAAAGTTTGAAATGTTGAAAGAACATTGTCTATTTCTCTCGAATCGTAAAGATTAATTGATGAAGAAGAAGACTAAGTAAGTATAGCTTGATAAGACATTGATAACGTGAACGAGTCGCAATGCGCAGTGGCTAACGATGGCGTACCGAACAATCATCGTTAGTTGTCGAATCCGTTCTGCGCCAAGCAAGCGCGCCTTCCGCGGTGAGGAATTACGTAGTTCGCTTGCTTAGAAGAACCTGCCTCCAATCTGAGACCAGTGACTGTATGTAGTGAAGTTCTGGAATGGCTCTAGCAAACTGGTCTCACCGTATTCCATTGAGGATTAGTCGGTCAGCATTCAACTATATTCATTGACAGAGCAAAATGCTCAGATCACAAGCAAACTAACGCGCACATTTGAATAGTTCAGCAGTAAATGGATGCAAGATAACCGTTCATATGCAGAAAAAATGTTGCAATCCGTGATACATAGCGCAATGGGTCATATAAATACGTGAATGGTATATAAATCATAGATTAAAAACTTTGATAAAATCTGACGAAAATCGGAAGCAGTCAAGCAAAGAACGATGTGGTAGAAATCCAGGTCAATAGAATTTATCATTAATGACGAATATTTCTCTCCCCTTATTTGTGAACTTCTAACAGAGTTGAATTTCTTTGACATAGCACATGCCAACCGTAGCTCTCAAGAGATTGATGAGTACAAAATACGGATTTTACGAACACTTAATAAGAAAGCAAGGCACTCGCTGGAAATAAAAGCTATTTTTTTGGACATCGCAAATAAGCGCTAGTTCTTGGAAAAAATGATATTATTTGCTCATACTCTTTACTTTAATTTCGAGTAGTGTAAAATACATATGACCAAGTGAACTTTGTTCAGTAAGAGCACATGTGGCCACTGGTCAGAGGTGCTCTGCGTCGCACACGCGGTCAGGGGTTCGATCGCGCTCGTGGCTCACCAAGCCATCCATCCGTCCGAGGTCGATGAATTGGTAGTAGACTTATCTGGGTGGATAACAACATTATCTGTACATAGGTAGGCCACTGTGAGTCATTGTAAAGGCTAGATATGCGTCCAATCAACTTGGACGAAGCTAAAATTGGGTACGAATGCGTGACGAATCTCGGATTGATTAAAGCGCGAGCTTTATCCTTTTAATAACTCCTAGTAATGATGAAAACTAGTCATAGTTGTTAATAATAGTTATAGAAAGTAATCGTACAAATACCAGTATTAGTGATAGCACCAGTAGCCCAAAAAGATGAAATGATTGCCACAAGTATGACTTTTCAAAAAAACCGATGAGAACATTTGTTAATCGCCCTTACGCTGTCGCATGAATGTCCAGCATTATAAGAGACTCCGTTAGATGTTTCTAATGTAATTGATTGTTGATGGTGATGATACCTTCAGCACTCTGATGTTTTCCTTAAGCTGGAATTTAATGCTCAGAGTGTATGAAATTTTTTTTCGGCAAGCTTCTCGGTTGATAGTGCGTAATTTTGAGCAGTCTCTGCGGAACAGATAGACATAAAGAATCACACATACAATATGGATGATGAGTGATAGCGAAGAAATGCTAGTAACGCGATGACAACCTGGAATAGGTTCTTCTAACTGGCTGCACAACTTTTGAAAGATTTATCATTGAAGCTCACCCAAAACAGTAGTGACGGAGTAGAATAATGATAATGATATCGTAATCACCAGTATCATGACTGATATCCATGAACGAGAAACTTTTTCGTAGTCTACAATGTATCTGGAGGCAAAGAGACGCTCCACTACAATGGAAGGTAGGAAGAATCCAAGAAAATTCGTAAATAACAATCGAACAATGGCGGCGACAACGAGAAGCCCGGCATGAACCGAATTTGCTAAACACGTCATCATTGCTCAAATCATCATAGAAAGTGAGAACAAAAAAAAACTCCAATGGTTCATAATCAAATGGTCCTATGCAACTCTGACAATTCCGAGACCGTTTAATAGAGGGTTATTAATCACCGCTTTTAGCCGATCGGCCATCGTCAACTAATAGAAGAACAAACATCTGTCAAATGCCTACCAAATTTACTGACGGCGACACGAAGCAGACGATAGATTTCACCTACTCATCAGAGGTTACGTTTTAGTTAATGCAGTTAACGTTTTGATGTAAACAACATTATGACCATGTTTAACTCTCTTTGGCGCAAAAAAATTTATCTACCCGACGAGACCATTTGAAAAAATCCATATTTCAAAATCAAAAGCATTGTAAAAAAGTACTGACAGCTTACAAATAAATGATAAGCTCGACTTGAGTATCCATTACCCAGGACTATTATCGTTCCTATGATTACACATTAAAAACTCGGTTATCAAGTGTTGAAATTTTTGTTCAAATGTCTATTCAAGCGCCATAGCATCAAATTTATTCATGAGCTTTCCTACGCGTCTATGAGCATCATATAGGGCAAACTTATCACAAGGTATATCTCGGTTTTTCTGAATCTTCATTAATCAGTCGGCAGAAAAGAGTTAAACTAGACACGGAACTAAGAAGATTTGCCCTTCTCATTGCTCAGGCAAAGTGCCACACAGATGTTTGGTGATTATGGGAGTTGCTGTGTATTCTCCCTCTACATACAACAGTAATAACAGTGTATACGGAGAATAAGTTTGATATTCTTATCCAAAAACAATCAAAGACAAATTGTGCCGAACAACGATATGTTTCAAAAAAGCTTATCTGGAAGATCACAAACTTTTTCAGTTCGTAAGTGCCACCAATGGCTAATGGCGGCGTGAGTTTATCGTTTTTCTTTTGCCACATTCTGATTTATTCATCATTTTGATGGTTCTAATAAAGCTAAAATAAGCGCTGGAACCGGAACGAAAAATGACCGCAACTTCCAGTACGCAGAAATAAGTATAGCTTCCATAACTCGGAACTAACCTTCAATATCCAACAAATTGACTTGAAAGAGAATAATTATAACACGAGAGGCAATACCCGCGTAAGAGATCAAGAAGTAAGCCTGTAAATAGTAACCATAAGAAATAACATTATAGCTGTGTGCACTTCTTAAAATTCTCCCTATATCTTTGCCCTTGAATCTGAACATTTAGGAAACCTCAGTAGTTGAACGCTGCGATATTCCTTGCTTGCAAACATCTGCACTTTATCATCCCACCCGAATTGGGCAACATTATACGTCGAGCTAATTTAGCCAACGTTCTAACGTCCTTAATTTCCGTTTTAACTTTTGTAATTCTTGCTGCCCTACATTTTTCTACGTTGCTGTTAGTGACTATTGCTAATACGATGAGCGATTTAACTCGAGTGCAAGGGACTATTCCGTGGCAAAATTAAGAAAGTTTTGCGTAACAAAGTGGTCCAAAGAGTAGCGATCTAATTCATAATAAGACCTATTTCAATCTGACAACTGTTTCGACAATTGCTTTTCACGAAATTAACTAAAATACCACTATCTCAAAAGTCCGACTATTTCTAAACCTCGGCATGACTAAAGAAATGTAGAATTTCTTACAAACTATCCTTTTCATTGATTTTCTTAATCGGCAAATACGATGTTGTTAAGTTGAATTTATTCGGTACAGATAAAACACCTTCTTTAGAGCACTTCTGGCTCAAACCAAGTTATGGAAGTGCTTGTCTAATCATTTTGCATATCTATTTGACTCTTTCACATTTGGAAGAAGGCGACAAAGCTGGAATGTCAGCCATCACGATTACGTCCAGTGTACTGTTTCATCTGGACCGAATGAATATTCAACTTAACAGCCTCGTATTTGCCGAATAAGATAATTAAAGAGATAATCAATCAATGCCGAGGTTAACTGATAGTCGATCATGGGAAACTGTCCTTTTCTTTATTTAAAACTTGAACGGGGTTAATACTTCCTTTTCCTCGAAATTTGATGACTAACGTTTCGGCGGTCACGCCTTCGTGAGAGCTTAAACGTACATATCATACTATGTCTGATTACTCGGTTAATATTTCGTACGCATCAAGAATATAATAGAGAAGAAATCAACAGTCTAGTTATTTTGAAAAACCCCCACCTATTTACAGTTATATGAGAGAGGTCACCGGTCCTGCGTGACACACTTTGAAAAAGAACCATACTCGGACTAGAAGATGAGTCCGAAATATCACTTGTTATGTTCAGGAATTCTCCCCTTCTATTCATTTTTGGTCTCAAAAAGCTTCAAGGACTTTTGCGCTGATATCTTTGATTCATACCCCAGGATTCTTACTACCACATCAAAGTCCGCATCGTTGTTTTTCTGCTCCGTGCGCCCCTAAAGACTTAGTTGTTTGGCTATTGGCTTTCCCCTCTGAATGTTCTTTGATGCGGATCTAAAGTGGTCTTCCTGTCTCGGTATTGTACCCGAACTCATGCAATCTCCTTCTCTACCGTTAGTGAATACTACACAAGCGCCAGTCTTACACGGGTGGTCGTACAAGCGGTTCCGAACCAATTGGCGATTTAAGTTATCAGGAGGTTTTTATATGATTCATACAAAGTTTTCCAGACCACTGTTTCTTAAACACCTTTTTATAGCCGCGCTCATTTCATTTGTTATAAAAGTTGTTTTAAAAAATATCTTTCCGTCTGGGTTTGAAACAACATCGTTTTCGCGTCAGACGGGATGCGAACCCAGATCTTACTCTTTCGGGGAGCGTGCTGAACAACTGTCTTCGTACAACACTATACATTACTAGGTTTATTGTGACATCATACCGCAGCAATACGCGGTCACGTAAAATGAATTCTGATTAATTATTGAAACACCGTTTTTGTTATTTATGTTATGGAGGCACAGAGTAGAAAAACATGGCGATACGGACTTCGATGTAGTAGTAGGAATCCTGGGACAAAAATCAAAAATATCAGAGCAAAGAACTCTTGAAGCTTTTTGAGACCAAAATTAAATAGGAGCGAGAAAACCTGAATATAACAAGTGATATTTCAGATTCATCTTCTAGTCTGAGTATGATTCATTTTTCAAAGTGTGTCACACAAAACCGGTGACCTCTCTCACATAACTGTAGAAAAGGTGTAGTTTTTCAGGGTGACTAGACTGTTGATTTCCTTTCTATTACATTTTTGATGCACACCAAAAATTAAGAGAGATATGGTATGATATGAACGTCTAGGCTCTGACGAAGGCTTTGCTGCCGAAACGTTAGCCATTAGATTTCGAGGCAAAAAGAATTACCAACCTCGTGCAAGTTTTGAAATACTACCGCATTCGCAACCGAACCACGGACTATATTGACACAACGACTGAGAGCTCACGTCGTCTCATCATATAGTCAGTCATACAGAGAACCGGTGAAAATCGGTGATATCTCGACTTGAGGTGGCTCCTGAGACACATAACTTGGAAAAATGCTTCCAATATAAGTGTTTTTTACTCATTGATGGTGTTGAGTGATGGCTTATTGTATGCGGCTTAAGCTACTGGAACATCCTCTAACATACCACAATCTTTTGGCAATGACCGGATTTCAAAAAGGAAAAACTGAGTAAAGCAATAATGCAATAAAAATCATGGAACAACCGCGCAGTTTCAATCTATTACAGATGAGCTATATGTAAATGAGGTGAGGATTATGTAACATCATTATTCCAGAAATCCTGCGTACTAAAACTGATAGCGCAAATGAATTTACTAGACTCCTATCAACGATACATATCTCCTGTAGAAAATATTTCTAGGCCAAAAAAAAGGTCCGCAAGTGCATATGTAAAGCCTCGATTGAATTAGACGAAATGTAGAGGAAATCTCAATGATTTGAATGTTATGCTTTCTCAGAATTTCAGCTATGCCATATTGTCAACGGATGCCAACCATTCACTTCTTTTTAAGAAGATTTAGCAGTATTCTGCATGATTTAAAGAAGCAATGAGAAGTCATGCAGAGTCCAACCTCTCAAAAGTTTTTCTCCTCAATGATATAACAGATTGTACAATCAAGTCGAGAGTCTATCAATTTAACAACACGATGAACTGTGGAAAAACGCAAGTATACTTGAGAGAGTTCGTTCACAAAAACAGCAGATGTACTGTTGCCTTTCTCACTGATTACGTTTAGATATTACTTTTGTCTCTTGTCTCAATAAACGACATTCTCAGCTGTAGTCACAGAAGCAGCATCCAAGAAGGATAGCCATGAAACTTTTGAAAACGGTCCATTCCCATGTTGGATCCTTCGGCAGGTGGGACGTTTTTTTTTTGGTGAACAAAGCATAGGGGTGATTTTCTGTGCGTTTTATTTTTGACCATGAGTATGTATTTTTAAATAAGCAAATCATTTCACCCTTATTCACAAGGGATTCTCAAACAATTTCAACTTTGATAAAGAAGAGTCGAAGTGGAAGATGAATGCTAAAGGCGTTTCACTTACCTGTGTGATTCGTATAAGATTCCTATGGTAGAGTGGAGTTTTTCCAAGCGCCCGGACAAGCTTTGGAACAGTGCAGAACGCGAATAAAAGAGCACAAAACTCGACGGCGTACAGAATCCAGAAAATTGCGTTCGACGAGAGCATTTCTGGTGATGGCTTAACGATAAGCACAAAAAATCTGTATTCTCCAACATTCACCCAAGGCATAGCTCCTGTCTCTGAAGCTGCTCTCTGAAACACAGTCAATGTGTAGAATTAAGAAGTTTGAAACTTGAAAGCAAAGATGGAAAAGATTCGAGATTAGAAAAGTTGAAAATGAATTTCGCATAAATGTTTGCCGCAATATCTAGATATGAGCATTTAAGAAAAGTAATCCTTGGGAATGAAACAGAAAAAGCTAGCTGTAATAAAAGCATGGCCGAACTTAATGAAAACTTCTTCCTCATTTTCCTGAATATAATATTTCGTCATTCTTTTACCAGAATCCTAATCCAAACAAAATAGTGAATTTCATAAACTTACTGCCGCATTTTCAATGAATATTCTTTATGAGCGGCTTTTACTATTTATCAGAAGAGCTTTGATTAATCTTGATTCTAGTTTAGCCGTTCTAATCTGGATATCGGTCGCCTCACTATTATCGTTTCTCGTTTCTACCATGGCATTAACCACCTCTTATGTGATGTCCCTTATTTACCATAATTCTAAAAAGTGTGATGTCATGGAAGTGAAACAGAAATCCAAAGCATCTACTGCAGCTGAAATAGTGATGACGCAAAAAGGATGTGCAACCCGAGAGGGAGTCGTTGAAAAGAAGAAATGCCGAACTACGTCCTAACACAAGGACAATTTCTTTCGCTAAATTGCGAACAAAAAGTGTTAATCTCTGCACTTTTCTAAACACAGAAGTACTGTCGCCTTCTATAAGCAATTAGAAAAGCTAAAATATCGGAAATTCAATCCAGTAGTTTTATATTCCCTGAATATTATCGATTCCTGCGGAACAACGAATGCGCAGAACTTTTTCTGTTTATGAGCAAAGAGATATTTAGTCTATCAACAGTTGAATACGACATTTTTGCAGAATAACTACAGACACAATTACACACACACACACATATCGCACGCACACATACTGCACACACACACACACACACGCACACACACACACACACACACACACACACACACACACACACACACACACACACACACACACACAACACACACACACACATACACACACACACACACACACACACACATACTGCACACACACAAGCACCAATTACCAACATGCATTGACTTCAATGCATGCGGACCCCGTTATAGCCATAGTTTCCCAAATGTTAGCAAACACATTTCAGCTAATGGTGACATTTGATATGTGTAATGGAAATGACTTGATCTTTATCAGAGAGATGGAAATTATCCTATACGGTAATGATTACAACAATTTCAAAGCTATTAAACGCAATTTTCCGCTCTCTTGCCAAGAGCCATTTTTAAACCAAAAAATTGAACTTCTGAGAATTGCTCCATTAGAACAGATGGTCTTCACTATGCTTTGCCCGCGTTTACAGTGATGGCATCCGGGTTAGAAGACATAGAAGTGTGAGTATGCCTCAAATTTGTTTGAAAATTCGAATTTTGGACATGTTCAAAATATATAAAAAATCCCTAGAAAAACTCACCACGTTTCTGGCAACAAAGCAATGCTTTTATAACTCCTGTACAAGTTTATAGTCCTTTTCATAAGTCTACCTGCTCGTAACAGCCGTGCACTCGTTATTTATCACTTGGAAAACGAACTTCGACAATTTGTTAAGGACGGCTGGTTTAATCATCGAATATGCCAAGTTAATGAAAACATGAATAGCACCCTGGTTTTTAATTAATTGACTCTAACTTCACTGCACTAAAGAAAACAACATGACAAATCGGATTTTGTGAATGTTTAAGCAAAAGCGATCATGTGAGCGCCGTCACGGATCGTCATATTGTAATAAGACAAATGTAGTATTACAAAAGCTCTGCCGGATTGCTCGTTAGTTACTAATCGATCGGATAAATTTTCAAACATGTTGAATCAAAAGCAACTCCTTAAGTATCTATAGACTTCATTAAGGCGCTGAGTGATCTAATACTCCACTAGAATTTCGTTAATATTAGAACCAAATCATTAAGAAAAGCGATGTAGTGAACTTAGAAAGAGCTGGTTACGGTGGTATGAATTTGAAGAGCTTTTCCAGCGCTTCGCCCGCCCACCATTGGTATAGTAAAAAGGTATGCGAGTTTTATTATCTCAACGGACGATGTCACAACGACATTAGCTAGAAGATCGGAATCTTAAGAAAACGAACTGCACAAAAATTCTGAAACACATGTATGACGTCTTACGATGCTGACATTCATGAATAAATGTGGCAATATAATCGCATAAACAACATATGAATAAGGCTTTTTTCTCGGGAACATAACATTTTTTGAATAGGTGAGGTAACAATCAAGCGAACGTCATAAAGCTGCCTCTAATTGGTTGCCTTTGAATCTCTATTTGTTTTTCCACTTGTGAAGGCTATTTGTCAAGTTCTGCTTATCAAAGTTACAAGAAAAGTATGACGTTATTTTGCGATATTTTTTGAAAGATTTGTATTGATTATATGATCCAGGCTGGGTAAGATATACTCGCTAAGGCCTGTCATGACGCACACTTCAGAGCCACGTGGTTGTTGAAAACCTGGTGCATGCGTTAACACTCCCAGAATCTGTATGCTTACGTAAACTCTGAATATCATTGAGATACATGAAATAGAGTGCTTACAATCTTGCTAACTATGCGTTGCTTGACGTTCACTGCAGTTTCGTAATTTAACGATTTGTCACGTCAAGATAGAAAGACGATGAAGTCATAATGAAGACATAGCTAGACATTTCTTCTGCTCGTTCCTGTATCTTCAATATTCTTGCAAAATCGTGAGACAGCTTATTACGTCGCACTGAGACTTTGGTGGCTCATTGTGCCACATCTTTGATACAAACATTAAAAGCTGGATCATTCAAAGATCGATGTCCCACGGCGCTAGTGTAGGGCATCACAGACGAACGCATTCTTCGAAAATATTGTTTTCTTAAGATTTAACCGAAATGCTGACACAATACAACCTAAGAAAAATAAACTATTGGGGCCGAACAGTACATGATTTTTCTGTATGATGCAGCCATTTTATTTCTGTGATGCTAGTTCCCATAAAACGGTTTTTTCTGATTATAAGGGAACATATGAAAAACCGGTCGTCAATTCTACAGAACACCCTTTTATAACGATGTAGCACGCAGGAGAAAAGTATGTTTCATACTCACTGTGCGCCTTCATTTCTATACGCGTATAATTTGCTGGAAAAACGAAAAGCATATAAGAGTGTAGAAAAATTTCTGTAGTATCAGAATCATATGATTTTATCTGAATTTTCTGTCGATGAGGTAAATTCCAATTGAATAGCAATATTTCAAACGCGATCGATTCCTCTTACCCTGACCAGATGGACTAGCCGATAAACAACGTCGTCGAGAATTCAAAACTCGGTCGATTTAGCCTGCTAAACGGTATTTCCAGATAAAAGTACAGCGTTGGAATGATTTCTAATAGTCTAAAGAAAGAGCTCTGTCCGGCGAGGTGGAAAGCATAAATATTTTCTTTCTTCTACAGCGATATCAAAGGAGCTTTTACAAAGCGAACAAATTTTTGAGTTCCTCGAAACTTGACTATCAAATGAGTATTAGTCCCCTAAGGACGGAGTTTTGTCCAGCGAAGTATAAGCGAAATAAGAAAAAACACGTGTTTTCGTGGAACATAAATTTCACTTTGGATTTTACAGTGTCATAAAAAGGAGTTTGAAAAGCCGACCAAATCGGGCTCTAGTCAGGGATTCCACCTTTGGAATGATCACTAACACTCCGATGAAAAGTTCCTTCCACCAAATGATTTTCATTTGTTCTCTTATAGTCAGTATGAACCCACAAATTATTTTCGCCTCGTCACGTATTAATAGGATCATGCGCATGTGTTTGTCCTGAGGCACAGAAATCGAGTGCTTAATCTGACTTTACCTGCGTCTTAAAGTAAGTACAAAATTTTGCGACTCTAATTCACTCACATAAGGCAAGTATTAGGAGTAAACAGCTATAATAATAATGATACTATAATGGTAATTATATAGAACGTGATATTTCCTCTGGATCTTATAGCCTATACTAGGTTAAACTGTAACTTTCAAACTACTCATGGTTGAGGAAAAGTCCGGGACTTTTTTGGAAGTTTCGTTTTTATGCGCAAATTAACAACAAAACAGCATTAACTATTCTTCGAAATACAGACTACCATTCTCCACGAATTTCTGCCATGGTTCAGCAGGAACCCGAATCTGCTCGAATTACCATTGCGGGTAAAACTCTTCACATCTTTCTTTATTTTCATTAGGTGATTCGAATGGACGGCCATTCAAAAGTGTTAAATTGAGCGAAATAGGCAATAATCTTGATAGATTGGACAAAAAATTTTGAGAAAATACTTGCACCTTTTTGGGTGTCGGCGATTTTGTGTGTTTTTGGGCCTATTTTATAGTCCGTCTTCTCCAGCGTTGATTGGTTTATAATTTATCTATTTATTTCAAGACGAAGTTAACAAGCGAGCAAATTAGGCTGTTGTTGATGAATGAATGGCTGTTGGGTTTAAATGCAACGCTGGCAAGTGAACGCATCAATCTGCCTTGGGGTGAAGACACAGTTGCTAAAAGTACGGTGTACATTCTGGATTTTTTTTTCAAGCGACTACCATTTGTTTCGTTCAGTGAAGCACTGGCTGAGCGACAAAACGTTCGGTACCGATATTGAATGGCACAATTCGGTCATTCATTTCTGTCAGCAAGAAATCGGGATTTTATGCTCGCGAAATGGATGTTTTGTCGGAGAAGTGGCAGGAAGTGGTTAAAGTTGAAGGGAATTACTTTGACTATTAGTTTTGTCTTTGCTCGAGTGTAATAGGTGCACAAATAAATGTTTATAAGCAATTTTTCAGAACTTCTCACCAACCTATAATAAAGCCCATTCGGATTCTGGTGAGATTCTTGGAAGCGAAGTCAAATCGGTGCAACTTGTCGACATCGGTCCACTGTAAAACATCAAACTCCTCAGCCAGATCACGAGTGCTTGATGAAAACTCAGCATCCAAAGCGGCTTGCAAGTCACTTTCATTTAGAGCAGATGGTCGGCCAGAACAAGGCATGTCTTTGAGATCAAGATTGCCTTTATTGAATCGCCTGAACCATCGGCCTACAGTAGATTTTGTTGCCGTACTTGCACCTTCACTCATTCATTACTCATTGACGGTTTTAAGAATCGTTAAGCCTTTTCTCCAATGACGGTGGACTAACACACGCAAATCATACTGTTCAATAAGCATTTCGAAGCTGTAATTAGTGAACTAGACAGTGATATGCCAAACTATTGAAAAAAGCGACACAATGATGTCAAAATGAAATTTTCACGATTTTTCCTGAACTTTTTTTACTCAACCTAATAGTATCATAAAAAGTAACTGCGAAAATTTAATTAACAACCTCGTATAACTTAAATGATCTTTTATTCATTATTCATGCTGAAGTTAATTGAAAGCCAGCTCAGTAAATTAAAACAATGATTAATGTTATTATTGTTTACTGGTGACTAAGATATCCAACTCTCTTCGACAGTCACCAACAACGCCCTATGGAACGCAACAGTCAGGATATCCTTGAGACTGCATGGAGACTCGCTCAACCAGTGTTTTACAACGTTCAAGAAGACGACATGGAAAACGAATTGAATGCCAGAAGTTCTGGAATCCGCACAATGACAAAAGAGAACGCTGTCGATATCATTGTCTTCGAAATCCTACTTTCTCCAATTCAACTATTGAAAAAAATCTAACAAAAAACGTTCTATGCTTGGGATATTGTATTACTCGTCAAAACGCACCAACGCAACACCTAAGAGTTCGGCTATTATAATAGTGATAAAATTGTTTACCGACAATAGCGATAACAGTAATAGCATTAACAGTCCCAGTAAACACTTACTAGTAAGAGTAATAGTGTTAGCAATGATAGGGGAGTACGACGCACTTACCCTCTTGATATTCTGACAACTACCATGAATTCTGACAACTACCTGTGACGGCGATTTGGGACCGCCCAAGAACAGTTGCTCACATTCCACTAGTAATTAACTCGGTTAGAATTCAGTAATATTCAGAAGAAAGGACCAAAAATTTTCAAGAAGTAGGCTAAGCTAAACTCAAATTTTGAAGGACTTCGTGAACCGTGAATATGAGAAGCCAATCAGGTGAAAGATTGCTAGAATTCGCTTAAAATATGACGCCAAAAAGGGTCAGATAAAGCTATTGATGGTAATAATACTAGTGATATTGATAATATTTACAACAGTCACAGCCTTTTTGAAGTATAAAGAATTCTAGGATAAGTTTGAATATGGTGCGAAAATAACGTTTTTTCATACGTTGAATGCACATATGTGATCTCGCGCTAAGCCTCCTGAAACATTTCTAACTAGATTAGACAAAATTTGTTGTTTTCCCAAAATGATTTTTTTAAATTTGAGGCCAAAAGTACCTGCCGCGTTCCTATTTTCGCCGTGCCGGGATTTGAACACGAAAGCAGTTGAACAGATGAGAGACTCTTAGCAAAAAGCAATATACATTTCCAATGAGTAGCAGTGCTTCCATTGCTTCGTTTGTCTCAAGAATTTCATGGGATTGGATGTCAGGTCTCTTCACAAAAACAATAGTCTTGCGAAGAACTAGAATTGGAAGTGTACTCTTCAAATATCTCATACACCTATGAAACGGTGAGAGCATGTGGTACGATGGTCTTCTGGAACACATATGTGGTGTTTGAATTAGTCTTAAACTTTTCGATGAGGGTATCAGAAATCACAAGTCATTGTGTAAGTCAGATATGCATTTAAGCACTTTTAACACTGACCTCACTTGGTTGGATTTTTCTTCCTCAGAGATTAATAAATTCCAAACAATTCAACCTTTATGATCTATCCTTCCCTTCGACGATAGGGCGAAATTAATTCCATAAGTTTGTATGTCCCAGTGTCGATTATTCTAATAGGAAATTTGTCATAACTCTAGATCGACAGCCAATGCTTCATTAGAACAATTATCAGTAGTATCATAATTAAAAGTAGAGTCTACCCTTGGAGAATCACTTAAATCACCTGTCGTCCCGTTGATCGCCGAGTGACTTGAGCAAGTACGAGCAACACTTCCATTTTTCCCTATCGCGTGCAAGAGTAGCCCAGTGGGTCCTCCTCCCTCTAGGGATTCGCTAAGCATCATATCTTTCTTCTACACCTTTCGCGAAGAAATCGTACCAAAGAGTCGGTGGTCTTCTTGTAGAGCGCTTGATGTCCCGAGGATTCCACTCGGTAACGGCTCTCGTCCATCGGTTGTCGTTAAAGCGCATCACGTGTCCGGCCCACCTTATTTTCGATATCCTGTTGTGTATATTTGAAAGTATTGTTTCAAAGAAATCAAGCGATGAGTAGTGGAATGCTAATGAAGTGACCCCACCTAGAGTTTGAGTGAACAATATTCAAAGATATTTTTAATACAGACTAAGCATCATGAGGTGTATTCGAATTTTATTTATTGTCTAATCTTGTGAAAATTAATGTCTGCCCATGACATCAGCGTGTTCTCAGTCAACATATATTTTTAAGAGTGTTTAAAGCCTTACCCAAGGTTGGTACGCCAGACCTATACACGCGTGTTTCGGGGGTCTCGCCCCCCTCGCCACGGATTAGTTTTCTACCTACCAGCCGTGGTTCATCGACTGAGTAGTGATAATAGCACAGTGTCATTGTATATTGTGCTACCACCACATACGCCTCCCTCCTTGTTACATTGCACGGCTTGATGAGGGGCGTGGGCTAGTGACGAGGGGGCGAGCTCTCGAAACACGCGTGTGTAATCCTGGCGTACCAACCTCGGGTAAGGCTCTAAACATTCTTAAAAATTTATGTTGAATGTCTATTGCGAGGTTTTCAAAAACAGTCGATGCCATGAATCAATGTTCTCAGTTATGTCTTCTCATTCAATCAAGAAACAAAAAACGTGCCTATAACAAATTTTGTGGCAATGATCAAGCTTTCCATTGAATTGGCGGGTTTGTAAAACTTCGCTTTGTTTAAAACTTGATTTCAAACAAGCTCTAGTTAATTATCGCTGACCCCGTCCAATTTCAAGATTTACGTCTCCACTATCTATAAAACAGGACGAAAAACCTTTTTGGATGCTTAAAGGTTTGAGTCTACTGATCTTCGTTTGTGGAATAGAATCTTCATTTTGTGTTTGGAAAAGCAATTATAGAGCAGTATATTTTGATTAGAATGGCCACAAGGTAGTTTGGCTAGTCTTCGCTGTTTGCGTGATCGGAATAGAGCTGAACTCAACAAAGTGGAGGCAATATATGTGTTATTGGCTCCAAACAATCAATATTTTGAACATGTAAGATGAGATAACTTTAAGCTTGTAGACAAGTGTTTATTTGATAGTTTCTAAAATACTCTTTGAACTAAGGTGGAGTCATTTAAAATTAAAGGCAGTTGTTGTCTTCGCATAATATAACTCCTTAGAGCTCATGACGTAGCTTCAAATGAAAAACGGTTATGCTTCATAAACAGAGACGAACAATATGTCGCAAGCAGTTGATAATAAAGTGCATGTTGAAATAGACGCTAATGATGTCAAGTAAAACTAAATTAATTTGGGTCGATGAACGATACAATGTACTTCTCACATAACTACATTAAAGCCCTGATCGTTGAGTGCATGTCTCGTTAGCATGGCCAGATAATAATGTTTGTTCCAATTTTCACATTAAGGACATTCTAGAACCCATTACAGATCTACCAGAGAATTCTTCAGTTTTGTTAAGCAAAATGTATGAACGATCAAAATCCTACAAGCTAAAGTATAATTATGATATTTACACGAGAGTGACATAATTGCTTACCACCTTTCTGAATTGAGAAAGTCGTAGACAAATTTTTGCTGTCGCATTTTGGTAGGGACTTATGATTTATAGGTATGAGCAAAACTTAAAATTTTAAGTAAACTTCGAACCCACGACAGGTGCTCGTTTGGTTTCATTCGATCATTGGAAGGATTACTACCAGTAAAGGTGATTTGAATTGCGAGATAGCTATATAAGTTAGAAGATAGCGCTGTGATCTGAGCTCAGGTTGTCCCTTTTTCTATAACTCCATTTTTGTAGTTTCGTAAAAACATAGTGCACTGTTGCTCACTGTTTTTTACTGAATGGTACCTCTAGCAATTAAGAAAATGTTTTAGGAAAATTTCCTTTTGCTGTGGAAATCTCACTTTAGTTGTTAACGACAAAGTATTTGGTGTAGAATGCTTCACATATGGTTGTATTCTTCAAATTTTCTTTCCACAGATGCTGCTTCAGGGACGAAAAAGGTCAGAATCCAATGGAGCAATATGAGGGCTATAAGGTGAATGTGGTATTGTGGCTCAGCCCGTTTTTCGGAATTATGGCAAGTTGACTTAGCAATGTGAGATGGTCGGTCAATACATGGGATGTCCATCAAGAAGCCACTTTGAGGCAGGCCATTTTAATCGGATGTTGAGCGATTGTGCCACGGTCGTAATCAAGTGTCTACCCAAAATACTACAACATTTTCCAACATACCATGACTTTTTGGCAGCGGCTCGTTTCAGAACAGAAATAAAGCAGGAGTAAAACAATAGTGCGAAAGAAATTATGGGACAACACGATAGTTTCGCACGTCAGATGAAAGAGAAGTTTATGCAAAGAGAAAACCTGGAAACAGATTATCCATTAAAAAGTATCGTAGGGTCAAGCACCTTAATCACACAAGAAAAACAAAGAATGATAGAACAGCTTACAAAGAGGGATAGCAATATGACTTATTCGTGAGAAAGCAACCATCAGGTAAGCATGTAAATTACACAGGAAGTACGTTGGAAAGAACTGATCAGCTCAGGTGCAAGCATGCGTAACAGAATGAAGATTCAAGCATTTTTATGACGCATTACTATATATGATAATATGATATGTTTTTGTTACCTGGTCACTTCATACTCAGTGGGCATTAGCCAGGTTAGCTGGAGCTGTCGAAAATCGAAGTTAACATGTTTTCGCCTTCTGTGGAACAATTTTGATGGAGTTTGCCATCGACAAATCAGGCATCCATAATTTTTTATTTTTGTACTTTAGCAATGATATAACATCTTTTGGTATTTTCTGATTGAAAGACAACATATAAAAATTCAACCTCATTCGCTGGAAAAGAACTTTCATGCGAGTGTTAGTAACCATTCGAAAGCTGACATTTGAGACTACAGCTCCACGTCGCCTGTTTCAGTACACCCCTTTATAATGCTGTAACATTCAAAATAAAATCATGTTTCATAGAAGCACAGGACCAAATTCCGCCTGCATCTGAGTACAGCATCGTATAATAAATCTATCCTTTTTAGCCGCATTAATTTGAAGGCTTTACTCTGTTCTTGTGCCTTTATGTAGGTTGCCTTGGCAAAAAAACCATGATATCTTTGAAATTTACAGCTGACTCGTCAGTGCATACACTAGTCTTGGGTCTGTACGCATTTTGATTCGTATTCACAAGTTCTCCAATGTACCTATAAACCCGAAATACCACATGTATGTGGGTGGTTGCATTGGAGTAGTTAAAGAGGTGAAAAATGGACGAGATACAGCAAGTTTCCCAAAGACATAGAACTAAAAATAAATAGTGCAGGCAAAGCTAGAGCGGATTTGTAGTGATAGAAGTCGTCACGAATTGTCGTCGTAGCACAGCATAGTGGATGTTCAGAGAACTAATATCTGTAGGACGACAGAACAGAGTCTCTTCTGCAATTCCGTATGAGTTCCATTTCCTGGAGTGTACCAATAATCGAGAAAATGTTGTGAGCTATAGCTGAACTTGCACACAGTGCGTAGTATTGGTTCTTTCTAATTAGGAGGGACAAATGAAAAACTAATTTTATTTGCTGGAGAAAAAATTTTGCAGGAGTATTTTTCAGGAAATAAAAAGTCGAAAGCTGAGAGTTGAGACTACAGCCCTACGTCGCCTGTTTTTTCAAAACATCTCTTTGTGGCGCTGTAACATTCGAAATAAAATCACGTTTCATAAAATTACGTGTTTTGCTTTCTATCTCGCTTATATTTCGCTGTACAGAACTCCTTCCTAAGAGTGCTGGCACTCAAACTATAGCACAAGCTCTGAAGAAATTAAAAAGTTTTTGCTTTTCAGCAAACTCTCTTAATTTTTTGATCTCCTCTGGTCTTTTAATTTGTGTTCTAAACCTCGAAGGACAGAGCTTTTCCTTCACTATTAGTAATCATCTGATAGCGTAATGTTTCCTGAATCTAGCGACGTATTCATTTTCTATAGATGCGATTTAGCAGGGAAAATAAGTTCGAGTTCCACATTGGTAACGCTGTTTACAGGCTATTCGACAAGGACAGGACCGTGGCAGGAAGCATGGAAGAGGCGGGGCGAGGTCGAACGATTGACATTTTATTATTCATCTGAGATTTTTTTTTGCCGCTTCGGAAGGATCTCCAGTTAAAGCAATTGATCAAGTCACTACAAAAATTCCTCTACACACTGAAATGCTTTTCAGCTTTCAACAAATTATACGCGTGATAGAAATGAAGGCAAAAGGTGAGTGTGGAACATAAATGATGATCCGGATGCTACAACATTATAACGGGGTGCTTTGAGAAAACGGTGTGGTGTTGTAGTCTCAAGTCTCAGCTATCGAATGGTCACTAACACCCTTATGAAAAGTTCCTCCCAAGCAAATGAGATCGGAATTTTTATTTGCTTCTTCCTATTCAGAAAGAACCTCTTTTTTCATAAAGCTGATAATTCTGACACCCTTGTTCAATTTCGGTCTAGCATCTGCGTTATTTACTTGTCTATTTTCCGATATGCTCAAGTTGAGAATCGTAAAAATCGACGTATCGCAATAGTTGAGTTGCTCAAGACGGTTATGAAAACGGCCGGCATTGTTAAAATCAGCAGATTCCAACCATCAAGTGTTTACCAAGGGGTGATTTGTTTTGAAGAGAGTGGAAGCATTGAAGAGCTTCCTCGGAAAGGTCGTCCAATCACGTTGGTGTTTTCGCAGAGGCAAAGAAAATAAATCCTTTGTCCGCGTGATAAGTTCAGTGGCACTTTAAGAGCAAAACAACTTTTTATTTCTTCGGCAAAAGTTCTTTACAACTCGGAATTATTTATTGACACACCACGAAGCATTCTCAAGACCAGCTATTTAATAGCCCTGGCGTATACAAGAAGTGTATCCAATAACTCTCCAATGCAGCCTATCCATAAGCGTCCCACGGTAAACAAGGGGACTGTATATATGACTTTGATGTGAAAGGTTGAAACCATTTTAAAGAGGTGCCTAAACTGTTCATTCTTTAGATCATCAAGAAAGTTTTGCACAAGTGAGAAGGACGAGAATGGAGCAGCAAATTGTATCTGGCCTTGTTACTATTTATATGCCTAAGTTGGATGATTCAGTAACAGACCTCCGGTCATTGCTCTATTGTCGACATTTAGATGACTGCTCAGTCATTAATCTAATAATGGAAAATAGACAGTCATTTGAATCATTGGATAAGCAATCAGAGTGCATAAAATTTATCTGATAGAAATCGATAACAAGCTGGTTACTATTTTACAGCGATCAAGTTTACCTATTCAAAAAAACTCACCACGGGAAGCGATCACGGAAACTAAGAAACAAAAACATAGTGGCTCATTACCGCTCCAATCACATTTCACGCCCATCGCACGCTTTTGAAAAACATTTTCGAACAGCCATAAGTATGTGCGCACAAGAAGCGAATAAATGGAATAATCTGTAAACATGAAGCCAAAAATAGCCATGAGTCAAGCATATTCTGAACGACATATGACACTTTGCAGCTGGTCTTCAGTGGATGACCGGAAGATTAAAAAAAAAGCAAAACAGTGAGCGTTCAAAAGAAGCTGTTCATAAATAAGCAAACATTTGTGCTTTATGTCTTTCAGCTGTGATTATAAAAGTGATCACATGAGGAGATTGCTTGCCAATCTGACCCTCTAGGCTATGAAAAAGCGAAAATGGCGAAACCTCAACCAATACCAAGTTTAATGAATCTTGTTATTGACACTTTCGTGTTTGCTCATCAAGAAAAACATTTAAGCACTTATCAATACCGAGATCAATGGAGTGTGCGTCTCTAAAACTATTTCTTTCAGCAAACTGATAGAGCCTTGTGGTACAAGATTTTCTTTTGGAGTTAGCAACGTGAGCGATAAAAATGTTATTAAGCGTATAAGATATCAAATGAGAATAATTTTAAGGTGAAGATTCGTGCCTCAGCTCATTCAACAATTGCACATTTAATTGTGCCACGTGTCGCAAGACGTCGTTCGCGAATAAAATTAGTACTCTGTTATGTGCTGCTCGCAAAAATCACAACAGTTGCTGAATCTTGTCGTTTTCTTGACAACACTTGTCCTCTTTGATATATTCTCCATTAATCATAGAGTAATTGCGGTCCTGAGCAGTTTATTCAACCAGCTGACGTTTTAGCGGTTTCGCCTTCTTCACGGCCTGGAATGGTCATGTTGTCCAGAACTCATTGAGCCACCGCCTCCATTATTGAAACAGGAAAAAGAACAAACTTGAATTCTAATCGCAACAAGTGCAGAACAAGTGCTCAGCACATATCACTACTTTTAGGAGTAATCCACTGAACATGACTTACCTCGGAGGAACGCATTCACCACTGGAACTAGATCAAAATTTCTCATGATTTCAACCCATTTTTTGGTTATCCTTGCGCAGACTCGAATGCGTTTTGTATGAACTTTGTGATAGACTAGGCAAAAAAGCTAGTGGTTAAGGGCAAGATTGGAAAGACTAACAAGTAAGCGCATATCACTATCGTCATTTCTTCAATCGTTCTTAAGACAACAAAACCCCAACAATGAAGCTGATAGGACAAATTTCAGGAATCTGCTGGCGAAACTTTCAAAATCCTCAATTACTGTCGCGCAAACAAGTTTCCCTCCAGCCATACCAAATCACAAAAAAGTGGATTACGAGAGGCTTGCGAACTAGTAAGGTAAAAGATTAGATTAACCGTTAAAGATAACGATGAGGAATTAATGGTAATTCCCTGTAATTGAAACATTGTAAGGACGTAGAAGCATCATGAAAATGCCTGCCTTCATCCGCCATGTTTTGAAAAGAAATCGGAAGTCAGAATCAAAATTGCTTAATGAATGAGCCAAAGCGGAAAAAGCTGATCGTTTGCAGCCCTTAATAGATTTTGATTAAAATTTCAGTTACCAACATATCCAGTTTTATACTTATAAAGATCCATAAGATAGTATGCACTAATCATGCTGAGTCTAACGATCCACCAGTGTTTGAGGATAGACCCATTATTAGCTGTATAGGCGGACTTACCTGTAGAATCGCATGGTTTCTAGCCTTAATAATATCTCAGTTGTAAGAATGCGTTCCATCTCATCTTACAAACACTAATCTTCTTTAATCGTCTGGGTAGCGCACATGCAATAATTGCTACGATCTGTGCATCAAATGGGATAACGGGTCATAAAAATTAAATGTTCGGGAATTTATGGATTTCACCTCTATCTGTTGCGATAAGACAGATTTCCGAAAGGCTATATTAACCCCTAAGGGATAACGTGTACCAGCTGAGGTTCACGATTATTTGAAGTCCTTTTTCGCTAAATAAAACATGTTTCACCCTCAATTTGCTTCATTTACTCAGCTGGGACTTGTATATCATTTGTGGCACAACTATTAGCAATCATTCGATAGCCCAAATCTCGAGGATTTCGATGCTTAAGTGGTTTTCTAGAAGGTTATCATTAGGACACTGTGAGAGCTAAAAAAGGGTAAGGTTTCGTACTCAATGTTTCATCTCGCAGGAAAGCCGTATAAGCACGAAAAACAAAAATCTGATTGAATAAGGAAATTCCCTCGCTTCATCCTCGTTGCGCTCTGCACTCGATCAACTGAGTTGATCAACAGTAAAATCCTCCTCTTTACAGAGATACAGCATAAATGCAGAAATTCGAAGGAATTGAGCAAAGTTGAACGGTCTGAGCAGGCAGGATTGCGCTAAATACAAAGAGTATAATTGAGAACCCCGTTAAAATTGTATTCAATGCCACAAAAAATTCCAGGTGTCCACCTTCAAATTTTTTTGTGAGAATATTCATGGTGTATCATTTTTATTTTCTATTTTGAGTTGGTTCCTTATCATGATATTGAAATATAATGAAAACATTTTCTCATGATGAAGATTCTCTCAAATGACAGCTATTCATACGAAAACAAATGACTTTTACATTGAATTGGATACAATTTCCAATTGAATAAGCTTATATAAAAGTAAACAACGTTTTTCTTAGAAAGAAAAAATTAATTCAAGCACTGAAGAGAAATGGGTTGAGATTTCATTTTCTACCATAAAAGACTTCAACATGAAACACTTTCTTAGAAATGCAAACTATGGAGCAAATATAATAAATCTACTTGAGACTGACAGATAATTCCAATGTCGGACTAAAGAGGTAAATTATTTGAAAAACATAAAGTGGTTCTACAAAGAACTCTAGGCAATTATGAAACCATACAGTCACAAGCTTGTTGAAGTACTTGAAGTGTATCGAAATTTGGGAGCGAAAGTGTGTAACGACGGGGCCCGTAGCGCCAACAAAGATAAACTCCAGCTCTGCTAATCAAATGTTTCATAATTTCACCGTTGGAAGCTCCTTTACGATAGTAAACGTGAGTGGATTAAAATTAAAATGATGAGGAAGAGAAGTATCCTGATAACAAACAGTGAAACAGCAGGAACATTTTAATATTCGTAATTCATCTGTATCCAAATTTTGCTTTTTGCCAATTATACGATATTTATGTTATATGTATAATTTAACATAACGTGTACTCAGATCCTTCAACAATTTATCTTCATATGTTATGCAAGTGTCGGCATTTCTCCGTTCGTTTTGCAACTTCCGATCATCATTCAGTGCAAGTGGCTTAGGTGTAAATTCCTCTGTACCTTGAAGAATTGTAGTCATTCTCCGCGGACATTGAATGCTGACTGAGAATGAACTCTACTGAATTTATATTGTATGTATCAGATGATGGTCACTTCTCTACTACTCGAGCTTTTCCGAGAAGAAATCGAAATCTTTCTCCACATACCAAGAAAGTTTACTAGTTTGACACAAAATTAATCGAATATATGGACAACAAATATCCAAGGCATCATAAATAGGTCCGATCACTACTTCACTGTTCAATGAAGAGACCATTACAATCTTTACCCTTTTGCGGATAAGTCACAAACTCTTCAAACGAACAACTCTAAGATGGTATTTGAATCATCACCATGAATGCTGCATCGCTTGAATGACAATGAAACAATTCTTCAATCACATTGGAGTATGCGATAAAAGCAGGTTCAACACGATAATCATATGCAATGCGCTCAGTGGTTGGCTAGAAACGAAGCTTTTCAACATTTTCCAAGCCGAGTCTGCACTGTAACCACTTTACGATTACTGTAGGAAGCATAGAAGTGGATAGCTGCTGTCAGGAAAACGGAGGCATACAGCATTTCTACAACTTATACTGCTAACATAGAACGAATTGTGCTGGCCAACGAACTTCAGTCGCAAATGGTACGATTTGAACTTTGAAGAGGAAAGATTTGCGGTTAGAAGTTCTACTTCCCCTTCACTAAACATATCATGTACAGACCAGCACCTTTTTGTCAAGCACACATGTTGCCAATCCAAATAGTAAGTCTTTAACATTGTTGTTAGTGTTGAACTTTCGTGAAACAATTCATTACTTCAACTACATCAGAATTCTATACTACTATAGCTTCAGTATCTCATTCACCTTGTATTCTCTTTAATCTTATTTTATTCCATTCTACTCTATTCTGTTCCACCCTGTTCTTTTCCACTCTCTCAATTCTATTCCAGTCTATTCTATTCAATTATGCACCATTAATTCTATTCTAATCTGTTCTATTTTACTCAATTCTGTTCTATTCTCTTTCATCGTACTGAAAAAGCGATGAGTCTAATGGTTAGAAATGACCTACTGTGCACACACACGTGGTCATTGGTTTTATATCCTGCTCTACATACTAGCCAAGTCTACTCTATCTTTTCGGGATCAACTGGTATAAAATTTGATTGAGAGGACGAAATCAGCGACTTGATAAATTGTCGGGCCACCTCTTCAATAGTATCGGCAGGGTATTCTTTCATTCAAGTGTTTCGGTGGTTGCTTGAGAATTTCGCTCTTCTTGTGATTACTGTCCAATGTCGATGGAGACGAATCTCTTTGTAGTTGGAGGTAACCGAGCTAACGCGTTCCTAAGGCGTTCGCTGATTGACTGCAAGGAGTGTTGGAGCAAAGGATCAAACCCGCGCTTTGGTATCACCATGCTTCTTGTGTATTGTTTCATTCATCAGTTTCTGTTTATGTTAAATTTCCCTTTAATGAAGAGTGACTTTTGCAATCGTACACTTCTTACATGTGCGCCCTTGGGACTAGCAACGTGGTGGAGGTTTGAAAACAGCTCAGATCAAACGTCTTGCTCGCATAGCAGCATTCTTGTAATTCTTAGCTCTGCTACAGCGATATGATTCTTGAAAAGTGTTCGGTCGACTTACATTAGCCATATATATACAGACAAGCGACAAGAACTCAAATGAACACGTAGCTGACTTCTGTGCTATAGAACGTCCCTTTTTTTCTTTGGGACTCACTGTGAAAATGAAGTCTCATTATCACAAGAAATAACTGATGTGAACGTTCAATCGTTACGTTTTCCGGAAGGCGATCATGTCCGTCGACCATAGTGACATTGCGACAGCTTTATGTAAACGTCATTGCAAATCATAATCGTTGCAGTGAATATGTCAAAATCGGTTGTAATGACTGTTTTTCTTTTTTTCCGAATTCATTAGTTTGTCCCATAAATTCTTTCGCACTGTTATTATAAGAGTTTTTTTCATTCTAAGTCGGATTACTGCCAAAAGTTTGTGACATGATGGAGAATATTCTAGCAACTTTGACAAAGGGCTATACAGCTATAAAAAGTTACAGGCTATAAAGGTATTGAGAGGGTTGAGCTAGTTAGTCTTGATGGAAATTTCATGTATTCATTGACCATGAACGCGCTGCGCGCGTGACTGTTGCGAATTCTACTGCTGCTACTGCAGAGGCACAACTTTCTTGAGTCGGCCATCATTGGAGATGAGTCCTGGATCTACCACATAAACAGTACTCGCCACGCCTACTGACTGTTCGAGGCAAGGACCAGCCAGCTCAACCAAGTCCGAGCTAAATGTTCAGAAGAATATGCTCTCTGTTGTGTAATATTGTCAGGTAACACCGTTTTAGAACTGCTTAGCAACAAGTAGACAGTCAATGCTGACGTTTACGAGAAACAACTGCTAAAGTGGCCGCAGCAATGCAAGAGAAGCCTCTGACATGACTCATTGTCGCCCTTCTCCAGGACAATGCTCGACTTCACATTGCAAAGTCACTTAGAGCCTTACTTCGCAGAAACTGGTCTGGACCACAGGAATACATCCACTGTATAGCCCTGATATTATTCCATCGTATTGTCATCTCCCATAGGCCTTGAAACAGCACCTGTGTGAGAAGAAATTCCAAGGTTTACAACGAACTCAAAAGTGACCTCACGACTACTATAATGGCCAGTCTTATTCTTTGTGGGAAAAGAGCATTCAACTTTAGCCCAGCAAATGGTTGCCGCAATTGATTATGATGCTAATTACATTGCTGTTCAATCGGCTTTTCCAAATAAATGGTGACTGAGTTGAAAAAATGTCGAAATGCAAAACAAATCATGAGACATCCAATGTCAATTTAGCATCGTTTCATCAACGAAGATATCTCCAAGTTAACAAGGCATTGTCTGTTATTTGGACCTTCTCTGAAGACAATTGCGTTGAAATTCCCCAAAGATTAAATGTATTTTAATTTTATTCAAAAACTACATAGTAGAAATGTTGATGCTCTTGGTGACTAGTCCTGAAATACATAACTCTTCATAACATCGTAACTATCGATAAAAATTCTGTTAATCGATTTCGTCCGAATTGAAATCACTTCTTCAGATTTGCTGCTGCGTTATTCCAAGAGTTTTTGAGGTGATTGAAATAGAGTTGTGTGAGCTGCCGATGCTCTTCGTCGCTTGAGGGGTTTTCTCTGTTTTCAACGCGACGTCTCGAAAGGATTGCACCAGGACGAAGCACGCCAACATTCACCATGTAAATCACAAGAATAATGTCGTAACAGCTGAAATTGTTGGTTTAAAATGTAAAATGATACTGAGAACAGCATTCGCTTAACATTTAGATCGGAATTTTTGGTTGAATTTACAAGTCGGCTGAAATTTTGTTTTTCGCTTTATATCCATTGGCTTGAGCGAAAATCACTTAGAGAAGCATTATTTTCTTCGAAAAACAACGATATACTAGCATAGGCACGAGAGAAGGGTATCTTCAAGACAATCCCTAAGTCGATATACGTTTATGAGTTTCCACGCGTTAGCCATAATGCGCTTGTCTGCGAGATCACTTTCTTCTGAGTACAGTTTTCTTTCCATGATTATTCGTCGTTGTCAGCATAGATAGCACATAAAACAAAACTTACACAGCTATGCTTAGATGCAATAGCTCGGAACACACTTGACTTCCAACCGAAAATCTAGGGAACATGCTCATAGATAAGTATAGTAGTACGCAAATTATCACAGCTGACATCGCAATGACGATTGAGAGATAGAGTAGCGTCTGAAAAAAAAAGTACAGAACTTTGTCACACTAAGCTAAATTCACACCCAATATGATTCATAGATATTTCTATCAAAACTGTGTCAGTAATTCTTTATTCTTTGTATAGACCCGAAGGAGAGGAAAAGGTCTTTTATGTAATGTGGAAGATTGGTCATAGAGATGTATATAAGTGATTCATAATTCGTAATAAATCAAAAACTTTGAAAAAACCCGAAGCAGGAAAGGACTAAAGGACAAAGTTCTCAAAGATAGTCAGTTCTTGAGAGAATCGTCTCCAATTATCAGCTTCGTTTCAGGTAATCTGACCTTTACAATGACTTGTGGTGGCCTACCGATGTATCAAGTCATTGCAACCTGACCTCCCAGATATATCTGATAACGGACATGTTCAAAACAAAAGAGTAGAAATTGAAAACACTTAAACTGATAATGCGGGAGACATTCGAACACCACAAATCAGTCTGCAAAAAGGTGAGAGCACCAGCTCCCACATGCACAAAAATATGTAAAAAACAAAAAAACGAAATCTAATATCACAGTCACACTGATGCAGCAAAAACAAGAAGCTCTTTCTTCAATCTAGCTGGGTTTCAGAAAATGATATGGTCGCTTGTGGTGAGCGCATCTGGAGCAGCGCCACGTAGCCTCGCCACTGAGTCGATGGGAATCCCATATGGAGAAAAATAACTCTGTTGTGTGGTGAAGATATTTGTTAATCACTATTGAAACTAGCTGTAATTAATGGTGAAGGATATAAACGATAAATGTGGTGAAGGTGAGTATCAATGGCAGCAATAATTGCGCTATAAGAGCCCATCAAAACAGATGAAATGAACTCTACACCTATGAATTTTTGACAGGACTAGTGAAAACAGCTATTAAACGCGGTCTCGTCACCACAGAAGAATAATTTTTATTTAACTATCTGTTCAATAACAATATACTTTACCTTCAACACTCTGATGTTTTCAGTGAGTTGAAATTTGATGCTCAGAGTGTAAGCGATTTTTCTTCGATAAATTCCTCGGTTGATAGCATGCAATTTCGAACAATCTCTACGAAAGAGATAAACATAGAGAAACACGCAGACAACATGGAGGATAAATGTTGCCAAAACGATGGAGTTAATACTATAGAATCCTGAAATTATGAGATATGATCATTTGTACAACTTTCGAAAAAGCGGACATCCGAACTCACCTAATACTATGGTTATGGAGAAGAATATTGCTAAAAATGTCGCTACTATCAGAATCATCGTAGAAATCCATGTTCGAGAAACTCTTTCATAGTCTACAATATATCTGGACGCAAACAAACGCTCTACAACAACGCAAGGTAGGAACAGTCCAAGAAAATTCGTAAACGACAATCGGACGGCATTGGCCGCAACAAGAAGCCCAGCATGGAAGGGACTTGCTGAAACAACGCCGTTTTTGATATCATCTAATGACATCAATTCAGCATATAAATGCTTTATATGAACTTCGTCCATGTAACCTTGACAGCCTTAGTACTTTTCACTACACCTCCACTATCGAGCGCTTCTCATCCATTCGCTTGAAACTAAACCTTAGCAGATTAAAAATGTCATTAGTGACCATCAATGATCACCATCAACGGGGACCAGCGCTAAGGATGCTACTGCCCGTCAAACGCTACCTGTTTGACACGCTGTCTTAGATAAGACTAAACCTATGTATAATATCGATAATGTCTCAATAACTGCTCTTCTCTAACGCGTTGGGGACCACTTTGATACTTCGCTTGGCACGCAATGCGATCGCCAATTGGCAGGCGTGCTTCGGTGACAGTGTGGTGATTCCTGATAAAATCAAGCTTTTTATCGTTACTGAAGGGGAATTCGCAGTCAGTGAATGGTAGAGTATGCCAAACGAGACCTCAAGGAAACTATGGGTAATGGAACCGTGAACCTTTCCTACGAAACACCTCATTTTAGAAAGGGAACAAGTCTTCAGATCCCTTCAACTTCATCAGTGCGCGCTCTTTCTGCCCCTTTTCCAGGAACATCCTAAAAGCCCTTAAATGAGTTTTTTTTTGAAAGTCATGCGCTATGGATTTGATAGAATCCAATTTTTGTCGAAAGAAATGTGAAAAAAGAGTTAGATTTGCGTTCTTATTAAATCGAAGTGCATGTCGTCTGAAAATGTGGGAATTTTTGGACAACTGAGCCCTCTTTTTACTGGAACTATATCTATAAATCTCTTAATTTTTTTGCGCCAACATGTCATGTGGTCTGGTAAAGGGCTCTTGTACAGCCCGATTCACGTTTTTCAACCTTACAGTCTCTTACTACATTTATAGAAAACCCTACAGTATTTCTATCTTTCAGTGGCAATGAAGTGACTCCGGTATAGGCACGAACGAACCCATAGCTGCGGTTCGAACAAAGAACAGCTCACTACTTCGAATGCAAAACAATGTTCTTTCCGTTAGTATAACGTGCTATAAGGCATCTCTAGAAGTGAACTATGGTCCGATAATTTTCCGTTGTCTCCAGACCATTTACAGCCTTCGGTAAAGACGATTTCTTGCTTTTGTAAAATGTTTCAATAATCATTAATAGCTTGAATCAAGTGAATTTCAATGCTTCTTTAATTTCTCAAATAACTTGTTATTGGCGCAGTAACAGTAGGAATGATAATTTCTTCCACATTCAAGCATTTCTCTCAGGATAGAAGTTTTCAATGTTGATCATTAGATAGAGCAAATTTTAGCAATTTTAGTGGTATACTTGTTTTCTAGAAACGACTTCTTAGAGCGCTGTTACAGTCAAACAAAAATTAGATTGCGCACTCGGTCAGCACCTCTTGCCGGCTAGGGTGAGTTCCTAGGCGTGATATCAATCCGCCGCACGATTCATATGTGGATTTCTTGATGAATGCCATGATTGTCTCTGATACCTCAAAATTCCTCTTTACACTTCCGTGAGCTTTCTTTTGAAAAAAAAAAACTATTGAAAATAACCTATTGCTAGAAGAATTGAGTGGCGAGCAAAAACACGGCCTTAGACCGGAATCAAACCCGCATTTCATCCTATCCGGGGACGCATGCTCTACCACTACATCACCGAGGCACATTTGCACCACCACTCATTCTTCAACATCTCTATGTTAGCTATCAGCCACCAACCTTAAACACGTTTGGTCGGGTATGCAAATTCGCTTTATAAACCCAGTTGAGCTGATAGCCACTGCACTGACTAATACTCGAAATTTCTAATATTTACTGCATTTCTCGTAATATTATTATGTTTATATATAATAAAGGATAACGGATAAAGGATAAAGCTCACGGTGTTGACCAATTTTTAAGTTCGTTTGAAGTGATTGAATGCATATCTGGCCTCTACAACGACTCGCGGTGACCCTCCGCTGAACCGAGTCAGTGCCGTCTGGGACCAGTCTGGTACCAATACGCCGACCCGGGAGGGATGGATGGTCTGGTGAGCCAGGGCGCGAGATGGAACTACTGACCTCGTGTGCGACGCAGAGCACTTCTAATCACTGCGCCACATACGCTCATGTTTCATATAAAGCTAAGAGAATTGAGTGGTGAGCAAAAACACGGCCTCAGATGGGAATCGAACCCGCGTTTCACCCTATCCTCTCAATTTTATAGTATTAGTCAGTGCTATGGCTATCAGCTCAACTGGTTTATAAGCAAAATCGCATAACCCGACCAAACTTGTTAAGATTGGCGACTAATGGCTACACATAGAGATGTTGAAGAATGAGTTGTGGCGCAATGAGCCTGCGAGTCGTTGTAGAGGCCAGATATGCATTGCAATCACTTCAAACGACTTAAAATTCGGTCAACACCGTGAGCTTTATCCTTTATCCGTTATCCTTTATTATATATGAAACATAATAACATTACGAGAAATGCAGTAAATATTAGAAATTTCGAGTATTAGTCAGTGCAGTGGCTATCAGCTCAACTGGTTTATAAAGTCGACTTTGCATACCCGACCAAACGTGTTTCCAAGGTTGGTGGCTGATAGCTAACATAGAGATGTTGAAGAATGAGTGTGGTTGCAAATGTGCCTCGGTGATGTTGTGGTAGAGCATTCGTCCCCGGATAGGATGAAAATGCGGGTTTGATTCCGGTCTAAGGCCGTGTTTTTGCTCGCCACTCAATTCTTCTAGCAATAGGTTATTTTCAATAGGTTTTTTTTTTTCAAAAGAAAGCTCACGGAAGTGTAAAGAGAATTTTGAGGTATCAGAGACAATCATGGCATTCATCAAGAAACCCACATATGAATCGTGCGGCGGATTGATATCACGCCTAGGAACTCACCCTAGCCGGCAAGAGGTGCTGACCGAGTGCGCAATCTAATTTTTGTTTGACTGTAACAGCGCTCTAAGAAGTCGTTTCTAGAAAACAAGTATACCACTAAAATTGCTAAAATTTGCTCTATCTAATGATCAACATTGAAAACTTCTATCCTGAGAGAAATGCTTGAATGTGGAAGAAATTATCATTCCTACTGTTACTGCGCCAATAACAAGTTATTTGAGAAATTAAAGAAGCATTGAAATTCACTTGATTCAAGCTATTAATGATTATTGAAACATTTTACAAAAGCAAGAAATCGTCTTTACCGAAGGCTGTAAATGGTTCTGGAGACAACGGAAAATTACCGGACCATAGTTCACTTCTAGAGATGCCTTATAGCACGTTATACTAACGGAAAGAACATTGTTTTGCATTCGAAGTAGTGAGCTGTTCTTTGTTCGAACCGCAGCTATGGGTTCGTTCGTGCCTATACCGGAGTCACATTCTTGCCACTGAAAGATAGAAATACTGTAGGGTTTTCTATAAAATGTAGTAAGAGACTGTAAGGTTGAAAAACGTGAATCGGCTGTACAAGAGCCCTTTACCAGACCACATGACATGTTGGCGCAAAAAAATTAAGAGATTTATAAATATAGTTCCAGTAAAAAGAGAGGGCTCAGTTGTCCAAAAAATTCCCACATTTTCAGACGACATGCACTTCGATTTAATAGGAACGCAAAAATCTAACTCTTTTTTTCACATTTCTTTCGACAAAAATTGGATTCTATCAAATCCATAGCGCATGACTTTCAAAAAAAAACTCATTTAAGGGCTTTTAGGATGTTCCTGGAAAAGGGGCAGAAAGAGCGCGCCACTGATGAAGTTGAAGGGATCTGAAGACTTGTTCCCTTTCTAAAATGAGGTGTTTCGTAGGAAAGGTTCACGGTTCCATTACCCATAGTTTCCTTGAGGTCTCGTTTGGCATACTCCTACCATTCACTGACTGCGAATTCCCCTTCAATAACGATAAAAAGCTTGATTTTATCAGGAATCACCACACTGTCACCGAAGCACGCCTGCCAATTGGCGATCGCATTGCGTGCCAAGCGAAGTATCAAAGTGGTCCCCAACGCGTTAGAGAAGAGCAGTTATTGAGACATTATCGATATTATACATAGGTTTAGTCTTATCTAAGACAGCGTGTCAAACAGGTAGCGTTTGACGGGCAGTAGCATCCTTTGCAGGCAATTTGACCTTTTCAGGCTCTGAAGAAGGCGGACTGCCGAGACGTCAGCTGTTGAATGAATAAAGAAATCGTATAATAACTCGTGTTTGACTCAAAGAAAGAAATGAGGATATATTGAAGCACGCCGAGGTTGGTAGACAGTTGGTCTTGGAACTTGTGCTTACTATTTAGTAATGAGCAATGGTAACTAGAAACCACGGAGTTGAAAACGTTGGTAATTAGGCCAGGTGAAATTTGAAAGGCCGTTAGTTGTTCTTTTATTTCAGACATAGCGCGAATTTTAATATAACAATACTTGAGCAATACATATGAATGCTATTAAGCACAGTTTATGAAAAAATTCTAACGCTGTAGCTTCCGGATGCGAAAAATTCTGTATGAATACAAATAACACAGAATAATAAGATAAAAAACTTAGTACAAGTCAAATAAAAGCTTATAACAATAGCCTTAAGTAGCAGGTACTTAAGTCGAGCGCAGCCTATACCTTTTAATGCTTTGAATGTATTCATAGAAATTATCATTGATATTATTCTCAGTGATGTAGCTAGCAGTTCTTTCTTGATAAGTCAAAAATGAGAGCGCTATTCTAGAACTTTTTTGAACACCTGACGGTTTGACAAAATGCATCTTCTTTGGACTTCCAAAAAATCACGTTATTCCAATCTAGTCAGTCAAATATCTCCATTACTTCGACAGAAAAAAACTGTCAGACCTAGATTTCAACATGAAAACTCTTTAACATGCCACTTTATATGAGTTGTTCTCTGAGTATTCCTCATGGAAACCAACTATGCAGAGTTTCTGTGGATTGTTAGTGGACCTTTCACATCAAAATATCAGCCTCATATATTGTATCGGAAGAGGCGGGATAACGGTAATGAAAGCCCAGTGTTATAGAGTGATGTGCAAAACTTTAGCGCCAGGCGGGACTAGAACGCGCACCTCACTCTTTCCGGGAATGCGGTGCTCTATCCGTTACACTACTGACGTCCATTTTTGCCACATCGCTCTTTCTACGTTAGCGCATCTATCTGTCAGCCGCCAGCCGTCAACGGCCTGGCCCGGGTAGTCGGTCTCGACATTGAACCCAGTCACGCTGACAGATATTGGGTATTATAGATCAAATTAAATTTTTTTATTTAACCGCTTTTTGCGGTGGTATGATGTTATGAAGTAGTAATCTAAACTAGATTGAAGGCAACCTGATCCTTTTGAGATCTGAAGGGGGAGGGGCGAACGCCGAAACGTCGTCCATTAAATAGATTGTATTATAACAGGAGCGTATCCGACTTATCAAAAAAAAACTTATACACTACTGAATGCCGAGGCTGATAGGTAGTCGGTCCTGAGCATTTTACTGAGGAGATTTCTCTGAAGAAATTACTGATTAGAGTGAAGCTTATGCCTTTAAAAATCCGTATTGTCTTGAAGAAAAGCAGTGTCTTTGCAAAATGAACCTATTTCGTACTTATTTTAAGCATTCTTGTAGCCTATTTTGCGTGAATGAGAGCACCTCGCCTCTCCCATCATTCTTCTGGTAACCATAGATGTTTGTCTGTTCTTCTTTTCAACCCTCAAACACTGAGCATATACAGTTCGTAAGAGTCGACTGGCTTGTTGCATTTGAGCATTACGTCGTCATCATAGAGTAGAATATGATTCTGTGTCACTATATATTCTTTGACGATCACTTCCTAAGGTGGGTCCCTAAAGACAGAGAATACCGAGTGATCGAATAGTGAGCAGTGTATAACACATATGTAAAAAAAGGTGCACGGTTTGATTTTACATTTTGTTGGTGTTCGGAACCTCTCCTCGAATTATTCGTTCAGGCATACTTCTCATAATTTGTACGAATAGCAGCTTCACAATAGTCTGCAAAAAGTTGGTGAAAGAGTTGCGTTTGCTCCTGCAAACATCAGTCCATTGAAGACGTGCAACGGTGTAAGATCGGTCATGATTAGTTCGTGGAAGTTAAGTGGCCCCTTGCACGAGAACATCACGCCACCTCAGACACTTTCCTGTCGCTCATTAGAAGGTGTACTCCAAGCGACAGCACTTTACTAGTGCTAGTGCCGATTACCTCTCATTTTTCCAACTGTAGTGTTCTTCATTGCTCGAGTAGCATCTACGACTAATGCACTGATTCCATGTTATTATTGGCTTTGTCACCAACCCTTTCATTGGCACTGTTTGCCAGCCAACGATCGAGCAGGATCCAACTATTTTTGTAAACATAGATGGCAGAACCTTTCATTTTGGATACCAAAACTTCTACAAATATTCAGACAAAAAACAACAACAAGACTATTCTTCAGAACGCAGGTCATCATTATCGACCACTTTTTTGCCATCGGTCTGCCAGGTTTCGGATCTGATTGACGTGCCACTCCTTCGGCTTTGAATCATAATACTCTTGACATGCTTCTTCAATTTTTTCAACTCAACTCGCTTGTTTGCTTATGCTTCGGTAAGTTCGTGTTGTTCCTGTGTTGGCTTCTTGCGGACAAAGTGCCCTTTCATTGGCACTGTTTGCCAGCCAACGATCGAGCAGGATCCAACTATTTTTGTAAACATAGATGGCAGAACCTTCATTTTGGATACCAAAACTTCTACAAATATTCAGACAAAAAAACAACAACAAGACTATTCTTCAGAACGCAGGTCATCATTATCGACCACTTTTTTGCCATCGGTCTGCCAGGTTTCGGATCTGCATTGACGTGCCACTCCTTCGGCTTTGAATCATAATACTCTTGACATGCTTCTTCAATTTTTTCAACTCAACTCGCTTGTTTGCTTATGCTTCGGTAAGTTCGTGTTGTTCCTGTGTTGGCTTCTTGCGGACAAAGTCATGCCAATGGAGATGGGTTAGCACGGTTGTATCAGAAACGTCTAGCTCCGCTGCTAATTTACGAGAATTTGATGACGACTCATTTTCCAAACCAGAAATTAAGTTTTCATCATGGAATTTACTTGGTCGTCAGGATCTCGCTCTGTCGGTCAACTCTTCATTTCCGGCCTTGAACTCACCAAATCGCTCGCGGACTATTGATTCTCCAACCGTACGGTTACCCCAAGCTTTGTTAATGCGGCGAGTAGCATCAGCAGCATTTGAACCGTATTTGTAGTCGTAAAGCACCAACAAGTGTTTTAGTTTCCTGGACAATTTCATTCTGCAGCAGATATAGACAAATTATATATCAATGGATGTGTAAGAAGTAGGCGACCTTCCGAATGATATGGAAATAATATATGATTCATGCGAGAAGACGACATTTTCATCCAAACGATGAAAATTTTCTTTTAAGCTAATACTTCTTTATGCAAGCATACTTCTCCTTACAGTTGCTACGCTTAGCTGCTTTACAATGATTCAAAGAATTAACCCTTTTTGCATTAAACCTCTTCGTTTTAATGAAATTGGATACCCACTACTCACTGAAAGCTGTTAGTTGGACCATAAGATCTCTGATGCACTGTTGCTTGTTCAAAAAACATATATGTGATCACACTAAAGTTACTTGGAGAGGTGGGGACTGGACGGGATGCAGCAAATCGTCTTAGCTTGAGGGCATACAGCTGAAAGGAAATACGTAGCGGGCGTAAAATCAGTAAGCATTTCCAGTGTCGGAATCTCCACGAAGTGTGCTCATAGTACAGAATAAGCGGGTAATACACGGTTGGTATTTACAGTACAGTAGAACAAAGTCTGCTCAACAATTCTGTATAGGCCCTAACTTCTGAAGTACACAAGTGATTTGTAGAATTATTGATAAAGTAAACAGTGGAAAAAACAAGTAACATTTGGCTCCGTGCCCGTCTTTTCAATTTGACGATAACATCTGACTTGAGCGAAACCTGGTCGCTATGTAAGCAGAATGAAAGTTCATTTGACGTTATTTAACGCGCAGTCGAAGGGTCAATGCCAAAAGCGTCCCGTATCTCGCAAATGAGAGGAAGGATTCGAATATTGACCTACGTCAAATCAAAGATCAGAGACGCCGTTCTATACGCAGGATATCGAAAATAAGGTGGGCCGGACACGTGATATGCTTTAACGACAACCGATGGATGAGAGCCGTTACCGAGTGGATTTCTTGCGATATTAAGCGCTCTACAGGAAGGCCACCAACACAATTGCCCGATTTTTTCACAAAAAGCTTAGAAGAAAAACATGATGCTCAGCGAATCCCTAGAGCAAAGAGGACCCACTGGACCACTTTTGCACGCGATAGGGGAAAATGGAAATGTTGCTGGTGTCCGCTCGAGTCACTCGACGATCAACGCCGCGATAGGTGATTATGATAGCATCATATGCATTGCACAACATCATTTTTGCCAATCCATTGTCTTTAAACTTTCTATCACTTTGATGACTGTCCGGGAAGAGAAATGACCATTCAATTTTACTTGACTTCAGCTATCGCATGATTTCTATTTTGAATAAGAGGAATTACGTTTTCATCGAGGCCTCAGACGGGGTGGAGATAACGGAAAAGTACCTATAGTCCTTTTTGGGAGGATGTGGTTTATTCGTTGAAATACAGGGAATTTTAGGACACATGGGCGTACTTCTTGGTGGAAATATCCTCATAAAAGCCTTCTCAATGGTCTACAACATTTACTAATGATAATTTCTCTTCAAAACCCCTAATTCCCAGCTAAATTCCTCTTCCACTGTAATGCACGCCAATGCTAAATGCCTGGCATGCGGCGCAGGGATCGGTGCATGAAATCTCATGCACATGATCCGCAACGTATCAACTCTTTGGCTTCGAAGTTCTATTTTGTCTGGTGCTAGTGGTCGCCGAGTGAAAGGGGGCAGGAGCTCCAATAACGATGTGGTAACTTTCTAATGAAATTTTCATTTTCCACCACTAAAAAAAGGTTTATTGCTAAAAAATTGTGGAATATGATGAATTAAAATTCAGTAAGGCTACTTGTAGTAGATACAATGTCAACGCCTCTTTCAATGACACCACAATCTCGACCGAAAAAGCAAATGCTTAAAAGGCCATATTTATAAGCGTAATTCAAATTTCCATGCTATTTTATCAGTATCCCTTAACATTTCGATCATATTTGTACTATACATCATGTCGGCAATCTTCATCTTTGCCCTAGTCAAAAATGAACAAATGAAATCAAGAATTACAAAGTGTACCCTAAAGTTTTGATAACCTCTCCTTTATACAACACTAAACAGTCATCAAAGTGATAGAAAGTTTAAAGACAATGGATTGGCAAAAATGATGTTGTGCAATGCATATGATGCTATCATAATCACCTATCGCGCCGTTGATCGTCGAGTGACTCGAGCGGACACCAGCAACATTTCCATTTTCCCCTATCGCGTGCAAAAGTGGTCCAGTGGGTCCTCTTTGCTCTAGGGATTCGCTGAGCATCATGTTTTTCTTCTAAGCTTTTTGTGAAAAAATCGGGCAATTGTGTTGGTGGCCTTCCTGTAGAGCGCTTAATATCGCAAGAAATCCACTCGGTAACGGCTCTCATCCATCGGTTGTCGTTAAAGCATATCACGTGTCCGGCCCACCTTATTTTCGATATCCTGCGTATAGAACGGCGTCTCTGATCTTTGATTTGACGTAGGTCAATATTCGAATCCTTCCTCTCATTTGCGAGATACGGGACGCTTTTGGCATTGACCCTTCGACTGCGCGTTAAATAACGTCAAATGAACTTTCATTCTGCTTACATAGCGACCAGGTTTCGCTCAAGTCAGATGTTATCGTCAAATTGAAAAGACGGGCACGGAGCCAAATGTTACTTGTTTTTTCCACTGTTTACTTTATCAATAATTCTACAAATCACTTGTGTACTTCAGAAGTTAGGGCCTATACAGAATTGTTGAGCAGACTTTGTTCTACTGTACTGTAAATACCAACCGTGTATTACCCGCTTATTCTGTACTATGAGCACACTTCGTGGAGATTCCGACACTGGAAATGCTTACTGATTTTACGCCCGCTACGTATTTCCTTTCAGCTGTATGCCCTCAAGCTAAGACGATTTGCTGCATCCCGTCCAGTCCCCACCTCTCCAAGTAACTTTAGTGTGATCACATATATGTTTTTTGAACAAGCAACAGTGCATCAGAGATCTTATGGTCCAACTAACAGCTTTCAGTGAGTAGTGGGTATCCAATTTCATTAAAACGAAGAGGTTTTAATGCAAAAAGGGTTAATTCTTTGAATCATTGTAAAGCAGCTAAGCGTAGCAACTGTAAGGAGAAGTATGCTTGCATAAAGAAGTATTAGCTTAAAAGAAAATTTTCATCGTTTGGATGAAAATGTCGTCTTCTCGCATGAATCATATATTATTTCCATATCATTCGGAAGGTCGCCTACTTCTTACACATCCATTGATATATAATTTGTCTATATCTGCTGCAGAATGAAATTGTCCAGGAAACTAAAACACTTGTTGGTGCTTTACGACTACAAATACGGTTCAAATGCTGCTGATGCTACTCGCCGCATTAACAAAGCTTGGGGTAACCGTACGGTTGGAGAATCAATAGTCCGCGAGCGATTTGGTGAGTTCAAGGCCGGAAATGAAGAGTTGACCGACAGAGCGAGATCCTGACGACCAAGTAAATTCCATGATGAAAACTTAATTTCTGGTTTGGAAAATGAGTCGTCATCAAATTCTCGTAAATTAGCAGCGGAGCTAGACGTTTCTGATACAACCGTGCTAACCCATCTCCATTGGCATGACTTTGTCCGCAAGAAGCCAACACAGGAACAACACGAACTTACCGAAGCATAAGCAAACAAGCGAGTTGAGTTGAAAAAATTGAAGAAGCATGTCAAGAGTATTATGATTCAAAGCCGAAGGAGTGGCACGTCAATCAGATCCGAAACCTGGCAGACCGATGGCAAAAAGTGGTCGATAATGATGACCTGCGTTCTGAAGAATAGTCTTGTTGTTGTTTTTTGTCTGAATATTTGTAGAAGTTTTGGTATCCAAAATGAAAGGTTCTGCCATCTATGTTTACAAAAATAGTTGGATCCTGCTCGATCGTTGGCTGGCAAACAGTGCCAATGAAAGGGTTGGTGACAAAGCCAATAATAACATGGAATCAGTGCATTAGTCGTAGATGCTACTCGAGCAATGAAGAACACTACAGTTGGAAAAATGAGAGGTAATCGGCACTAGCACTAGTAAAGTGCTGTCGCTTGGAGTACACCTTCTAATGAGCGACAGGAAAGTGTCTGAGGTGGCGTGATGTTCTCGTGCAAGGGGCCACTTAACTTCCACGAACTAATCATGACCGATCTTACACCGTTGCACGTCTTCAATGGACTGATGTTTGCAGGAGCAAACGCAACTCTTTCACCAACTTTTTGCAGACTATTGTGAAGCTGCTATTCGTACAAATTATGAGAAGTATGCCTGAACGAATAATTCGAGGAGAGGTTCCGAACACCAACAAAATGTAAAATCAAACCGTGCACCTTTTTTTACATATGTGTTATACACTGCTCACTATTCGATCACTCGGTATTCTCTGTCTTTAGGGACCCACCTTAGGAAGTGATCGTCAAAGAATATATAGTGACACAGAATCATATTCTACTCTATGATGACGACGTAATGCTCAAATGCAACAAGCCAGTCGACTCTTACGAACTGTATATGCTCAGTGTTTGAGGGTTGAAAAGAAGAACAGACAAACATCTATGGTTACCAGAAGAATGATGGGAGAGGCGAGGTGCTCTCATTCACGCAAAATAGGCTACAAGAATGCTTAAAATAAGTACGAAATAGGTTCATTTTGCAAAGACACTGCTTTTCTTCAAGACAATACGGATTTTTAAAGGCATAAGCTTCACTCTAATCAGTAATTTCTTCAGAGAAATCTCCTCAGTAAAATGCTCAGGACCGACTACCTATCAGCCTCGGCATTCAGTAGTGTATAAGTTTTTTTTTGATAAGTCGGATACGCTCCTGTTATAATACAATCTATTTAATGGACGACGTTTCGGCGTTCGCCCCTCCCCCTTCAGATCTCAAAAGGATCAGGTTGCCTTCAATCTAGTTAGATTACTACTTTCATACCCCAACGTGAGACCAAGAAGCTTCGACTCCATTCGGTTTGAAAAACAGAGCAACTTTTCCATACACTCCTCGCTTCCTATGTGTCTGCAGCTGAGTACTCGCAAAGGTAGAGACCGACCGGTGTAGAGAGCTTGCTTGGATTGCCAATGCACGTCCCTCATCGAAAATCAGTCTTATGTGTTCATGTGTCATCAAGCTTCCCAGTCGAAAGTTTTTTTATACGGATGCAGGATATTCTACACGTTTTGCAAATGTATTCGTCTTTGCAGATCTCGTAAAAGATCGATTGAACTGTTGCCAAACTCGCGTAATTTCCGTTTTTACGTTCAGGACTTACCATACGGTTTTGCGTTGTTCCTGCACGGTCGTACAAGAGCTTACGAACCAGCTGGAGCCTCAGATAATTCAATAGCATTTCGATTATTATCATTACTGATTTTTCTAGACGCGCACTTTTTGAGCAGCGCGTTCACTACCCAGTGCTATAGAGTGATGTGCAAAACTTTAGCGCCAGCAGGGACTAGAACCCGCACCTCAATCTTTCTGGGAATGCGTGCTCTATCCGTTACACTACTGACTCCCATTTTGTACATCGCTCTTTCTACGTTACACCGCATCTATCTGTCAGCCGCCAGTCGTTAACGGCCTGGCCCGGGTAGTCAATTTCGACATTGAACCCAGGCACGCTGACAGATGTTGGGTATTATAGATCATATGAAGTTTTGCACATCACTTTGAAACACTGGGTACATATTCATAACATCATACCACCGCAAAAAGCGGTTAAATAAAAAATTTAATTTGATCTATAATACCCAATATCTGTCAGCGTGACTGGGTTCAATGTCGAGACCGACTACCCGGGCCAGGCCGTTGACGGCTGGCGGCTGACAGATAGATGCGCTTAACGTAGAAGAGCGATGTGGCAAAATGGACGTCAGTAGTGTAACGGATAGAGCACGCATTCCCGGAAAGAGTGAGGTGCGCGTTCTAGTCCCGCCTGGCGCTAAAGTTTTGCACATCACTCTATAACACTGGGCTTTCATTACCGTTATCCCGCCTCTTCCGATACAATATATGAGGCTAATATTTTGATGTGAAAGGTCCACTAACAATCCACAGAAACTCTGCATAGTTGGTTTCCATGAGGAATACTCAGAGAACAACTCATATAAAGTGGCATGTTAAAGAGTTTTCATGTTGAAATCTAGGTCTGACAGTTTTTCTGTCGAAGTAATGGAGATATTTGACTGACTAGATTGGAATAACGTGATTTTTTGGAAGTCCAAAGAAGATGCATTTTGTCAAACCGTCAGGTGTTCAAAAAAGTTCTAGAATAGCGCTCTCATTTTTGACTTATCAAGAAAGAACTGCTAGCTACATCACTGAGAATAATATCAATGATAATTTCTATGAATACATTCAAAGCATTAAAAGGTATAGGCTGCGCTCGACTTAAGTACCTGCTACTTAAGGCTATTGTTATAAGCTTTTATTTGACTTGTACTAAGTTTTTTATCTTATTATTCTGTGTTATTTGTATTCATACAGAATTTTTCGCATCCGGAAGCTACAGCGTTAGAATTTTTTCATAAACTGTGCTCAATAGCATTCATATGTATTGCTCAAGTATTGTTATATTAAAATTCGCGCTATGTCTGAAATAAAAGAACAACTAACGGCCTTTCAAATTTCACCTGGCCTAATTACCAACGTTTTCAACTCCGTGGTTTCTAGTTACCATTGCTCATTACTAAATAGTAAGCACAAGTTCCAAGACCAACTGTCTACCAACCTCGGCGTGCTTCAATATATCCTCATTTCTTTCTTTGAGTCAAACACGAGTTATTATACGATTTCTTTATTCATTCAACAGCTGACGTCTCGGCAGTCCGCCTTCTTCAGAGCCTGAAAAGGTCAAATTGCCTGCAAACCAGTCAGTCAAACACCTGCGATTCTCCTTTAGAAAAATCACCAGACCTAGATTTCTTCAACGAAACCCCTTTTTTCAGATCACCGAATACTCTAAGGCGTCAATTAATTCGTAGCCGCTTATATGACCGTCTCTGTATAATGAAATATTGTAAAATATCTCCTAACGGCAGAGACGGTGATTGCATGAGCGTAGGTACTGTTTACTTGATCTCTTGCAAAGCATGTAGCGATAAATATATTGTCGAAAAGGGTAGGCCGCTCTATACCCGCATAGAAGAACACCTAGCTGACAAACGTCTTAATAGACGGAATTTCCCGCCAGGGACGCATAGAGAACAGAAACACGACGGAGTTGATTTTGAAATCGAAGTCACCATCCTTGCGCAGGAACAAAAAACATTAACGCAAAAGATCTCGGAAGCGTTTTGGACTGATACGACCAATCCAAACAGAAACCGCAGGGAGGAATGCCTCGTTATCACTCGTGATATAATGTATTTCCGGTGATCTCCACTTGAATCATTCAGTGGAACACACATAGAAAGCGGTATGTTGAGAGTTGATTTTGTGCTTGGTGCGATTGAAATCTAGGTCTAGTGATTTTTTAAGGAGTGATGGAGGTGTTTTGACTGATTGGATTGCAGACAATTCGACCTTTCCAGGCTCTAAAGGCGAACTGTCGAAACGTCAACTGCTGAAAGAATAAAGAAACTGTCTAACACCTTGTGTTTGTCTTAGAGAAGAAAATTAGGATATAGTAAACACAAGGTATATTTCTGCAGCCATCCTTTATAGAGCAATTTAGCATTATGCCGCGAATGAGGGTGTGACTGAGCGCTCTGAAGCGATTCACAACATATTCTTCTTTTCATACCCGCCTATGCTGAGAATGAATTCGATGTTTTCATTCAAAGATTTAGATAAAGGTAAACCACACCAATAAAATCTCTGCATAATCTAGTGCGAAAATTGCAACTTTCCACTTGATTCACAAGCGGGTCAGTCTTCCATTCTAATTCCTTGACTACAACGCTGATTTCTGATTTCGGTGCGCGCACGCAGCGCGTGCAGTGCGGTAAAATGACATCGTGATTGTTTTGTAATGAAATTAAGATTTACATCGCCATTATAAAAGGTTTCACAGTGAGCAAGTGGTAAAGTATGGAAGAGCAGACTTTGATAAAGCTATGGCCAGAGGAAACAACGCCAATGTTTCCTTGAAAACCCCTCATTTCTTTAGGGGACTAGCAGATATCTATGTGCTCCGAAAGTAAAACGTAGACTTCTCTTTGTTTTAAAGAATTAAACTAAAAGTCTTTCTAGAAATCAAGTTCAACATCGAAATAGCATTTGTCATGCTATCGAATGAACACTAACAGTTTAATGAAAAGCCCACTGTTTATACTAAAAAGCAAAGCAACACGTGGCGAATTCCATAGAATGCGACCGCAATCACACAATTCGTGTCAAAAGTAGGGTTAATTTTTTGAGACAGCCGGGCGCTCTTTCCACTACGTGTACGTTTATAGAAATTCTGCTAGCAAATTCCAGCTTTTTCTTAGTCTGCTCAGAATCAAAACTTCACTATATTACCAAAAATCTGCTGTGAAGTTAAAAAAATAAAGTTCCGGGCGCAATATGTAATCGTCCTTCCGTTAGTAGAAATCAGAAAAAAGCCTTTCCAGGAACCAAACTTAATTTTTCCACGATGGACATTTCTCAAGCTATCAAATGATTACAAAGGCAGTGGTTTAACGTGGAAGCAAATGTTATACATCGGCAGGAAATGTTTCCTTTTTAAAAATGTTGTAGTCTGATCGTTGAAATATAAGGAATTCTTGTTCACATGAGCGCAGTTCTTTCTAGATAAGAAACCTTCAGGGAAATCTCCTCATTGACATTGCATCGTTTGAGGCATTTTGGATAAGAGCCAAAGATCCTAAAATGAACGGAAAAACAAATGCGTCATCGCCGTCATGACACCTTGCGACTTTTTTGTTTGATCTTTTGACCTGACATAGGCGATATAAAATAAATCCTCCGAATCATTTACATAATCTAATACCTCATACGTCCAGGCTCTGAAGAAGGCGAGGCACCGAAACTTTAGCCGAACTACTACTATTACCACTTTACCAATCTCGCTTCAAATAATCAAGATAAGTTTTCTCGGTTAACACATTCCATTCCTTATTGATTGTGATGCCCCCTTGAAAAGCTCAGGTCATATAATGAATTCTTTTATTTCCGACGCTGCGCGCGATAACACGAACTGCCTGCCGCACGCAGCGCCCGCTACGAGAAACTCGGTTCGTTTTTTGCCACACCCTTAGTCAAGAGGTTAACATCGTTGCATTGGCCTTAATATTCTAAGAGTGAACGCGAAAAATCGAAATTCAACAGACCACAACTGTTAGCGCGCTGACATAACCATAGCTCACAACTAACCTTGAATATCCAACACGTTGATTTGAAAGAGAATCATAGTAACACGAGAGAAAAAACCCGCGTACGAAAATAAGAAATAAGCCTGAAAATACCGTCAAATACCATTATAAAAACAACATTCAGCAATTCAGCTGCCTAATACCTATTTTCAAGAACTCCTGAAATGATATAATGGTATTTTGGCCTCAAGAGGTTCGTGCCACTAGATGTCAAACTGTTTCTACACTGCGGAGTTCATCGATCATTTCTTTGGTTCAGTGTTTAATCGAAAATTACTAAGCTCGCAAAAGTACGCTTTTCGGCTTCTTTTCTCTGTACATCAAGAAATTTTCCACAAGCTCATCAAGATGTTGTGTTGGCATCCACCACTCACAATATGCTCTTAATGTTCACGCTGAAGAGTGAAAGTGAAAGAAAGTGGACATATGCGAAAAGACAACTCCCACGATTTATGTAAGTCCAATGATGTTGAGTGGTGTGCAAAACTTTGACGTCAAGTGGACTCGAACCCCAATTCACCTTTTCCGAAAGCGCATGCTTAACCAACTGCACGACCGACGTCTTTTTGCCACCACTCTTTCTACATTACCATACATCAACTTTCCACCGTTGACGGTTGGTTGCTGAAAGGCTGACGCTTAGTAGCGTAGAAAGAGTGGTGGTAAAAGAGGCGTCGGTCAAACACGCGCTCCCAGAAGGGGTAAAATGCAAGTCCGAGTTCCGCCTGACATCAAAGTTTTGAGAATCATGCAACATCACTGGATATATATATGTAAGATCATTTCACCGCTAAAAAGCGGTCATATAGAAAGAGTTCTGGTAGATCGCATACTTATGCATAGATGATTCTATTTTGAAACATACTTGGAGTAAGCGCTTCATCATCATCAGGGTAAGATTTGTCACAAAATTGCTCCCCTCTGTCTTTGACTTCCACGAGAAACAATGAAGGTGCTCAAGCTCCATCTTCGGTTACATATATATCATTTGTTAAAACAGCCACAGGGATGCTGCGACACGAGCGAAATTCAGAGCCCCAGTTGTCCCTCAATTACATTGTGCACTACTATAGGAAAAGAATGGGTAGCAGTTAAGGGTTAAGCATTGTCGTCTCGACTACAATTTTAGCTTGACTGGTCCTGATGCTAATTTGGACCTCAAAGATCAGTCCTTTCAACGGATGGTTACTGATAGCACCTATGAGGTTCAAATATAATTGAAAGAAAAACAAGGCAATGATTCTGATTGTGCAGTGGGTAGCAGATGAGCCTACGAGAAGGTGATCACAGGTTCCAGATCTATCCAAGGCTTTCAGTTTTGTTCGTAACTCAGTACACATCTGCTTGTGCTTCATACATAGAATGCAGGTAGCTGAATATGAAGGTTGAGCCACTAACAACTTCTTCCAAACATCCTCCGTAATCGGACTAGCAATGCGCATATTTTCGCTGAGCTTTCGCCAATGGTACATCGCTTATATGGAAAAAATTCGTTGTGGAAAAAAATGTGATTGCACATGTGATTCGACATAAAGGGCACATCTTCACAATTAGAGTATTGTGTTTTCTCGATACTTCAGTAGTTTCATAATGTTTAGGAATATTAATGATCTTCGGCAGTTCCATAGTGTTGAGGAATACCAATGGCTTCTCTTCATGAAAATCGGCTTTATGGTTCACAGATGGAGGAGAACATGGAATTATGTGAAGAGAGATCATTCCTCGACGACAAGCAATTCTGGTGAATGAACTTTTGAGCTCTAATCAGACATGAGATACCGTCAGTAGAAAACATTCATAGCCTTAAACGGTTTAGCAGACGGAGCCATTGAATTTTTTTTGTTTTTCAGTGAGTAATGATTAGTTTTGGTGGAGAATCACCTGTATCACCTGTCGTCCCGTTGATCGTCGAGTGACTCGAGCGGGTACCAGCAACTCTTCCATTTTCCCCTATCGCGTGCAAGAGTAGCCCAGTGGGTCCTCCTTGCTCTAGGAATTCGCTGAGCATCATATCTTTCTTCCATCGCTTTCGTGAAGAAATCGGACCAACGGGTCAGTGGTCTTCCTTTAGAGCGCTTGACATCCCGAGGAATCCAGTCGGTAACGGCTCTCGTCCATCGGTTGTCGCTGAAGCGCATCACGTGTCCGGCCCACCTTATTTTCGATATCCTGGCGTGTAGAACGGCGTCTCTGATTTTTGATCGTTGACGTAGGTCGGAAGTTCGGATCCTTTGTCTCATTTGCGAAATACGAGATACTCCTAGCATCGACCTTTCGACTGCGCGTTCGATAACGGCAAGTGATCTTTCATCCTGCTTACGCAGCGACCAGGTTTCTGCTGCATACGTTAGGGCAGGGATAATTGTCGAGTCGAAAAGGTGGGCACGGAGTCGGATGTTCTTTGTCCTCTTCACTACATCTTCGATGCTCTTAAACGTTCCCCAAGCCGCTCGTTTCCTCCTGCTCAACTCTGGGGCTAGGTCGTTCATCATGTTGATTTCACGACCTAGATAGATGTAACTGGAGCATTCGGAAATTGTCGTTCCGTTGAGCGTGAATGGGGCATTAGAAACTCATCCGTTCCTCATGAACATTGTTTTCGTTAGATTCAGTTGAAGACCGATCTTTCCAGAGGCGTTATCGAAATCAGTCAACATTCGTTCCGCTTGGCTGATGTTTGGTGTTATGAGAACGATATCGTCAGCAAAGCAAAGATGGTTTAATTGTCGACCGTCAATTTTCACTCCCATTTCGTCCCATTCTAATGTTCGCATGACGTTTTGTAGGGTGGCAGTGAATAGTTTTGGCGATATTGTATCGCCTTGTCGAACCCCTCTTCTTACGTCAATGGTGATATTGTTGTAGAATGGAGATATTCTGGTCGTGAAATCTTTATAAAGCTCACGAAGGATCATTATGTACCGAGTAGGGACGCCCTGGTTATCCAGAGCCTCTATAACCGCTTCTGTTTCCACTGAATCAACTGGTGGAGAATACAGAACAAATAATTACTACGTCTCTTATTTCCGACCAGTAGTAAATATATTCAATTGGACCAATTACTCCAATCTTCCTAACGGAAAATTCACAAGCAATTGGGTGCCATGACGTTATCCGGGAGCAAGGAGAAACGACCCTTCTCGGTGGGTAAGAAGTTTTCATAGGAGTATTAGCAATCGTTTGAAAGTTTAGATCACTGGCTAGAGCCATATATAGTTGGTTTTCATTACACTCATCAATAACGCTGCAAAATTCAAAATAAAACTACGTTTCGCAGGAACACGCGTTTTCTTTTTCTTATTCATTGGAAAAAACTCCTTCCTTAGACTGCTTAGTAGTGTTTTGTTAGCATAAGTCTCAAAGAACTAAAAAATGCGCTTGCTTCTTGAAAAAGCTCTTTTGATAGCGGTGTAGGGGAAAGAAAACATTTGCATCTTACTATTCGTCGGACAAACCCCTTTCTTTAGGCTAATAATAATCATTTGACAGATTAAGATTCAGGGGCTCCAACGCTGTGCTTATTCTGGAAAGACCGAATCTTTGCAGTGTATCAAGAAAAATAGAGTCATTCACGTGACCGATCATGTTTTCTTTTGCCAGATCACGGCCTCGGCGTGACGCGACAAGGAGGCTGACGCGGTGACCGATCAATTTCCTCACATAGAAATGTGATCTTTGTTATTCAATCAAAATTTGGTTCACCGCTTGGAAAAAATCCAGATTCAACGTCTGCCTCTTACTGTACAACATTTTCATACACATTTCGTGCTTTTCGTGCTTCCAGCGAAGTAACAGTTGAATTGCGCAATCGATGTGAGACATAATTTGATTTTGGATTTTACAGCGTTAAAAGAGGGTCTTTTCGAAAAATCGGCCACGTACGACTCTAGCCAGAGAGATAAGCTTTCAAATGATCACTAACACTCTTGTGAAAAGTTCTTTTCCAGCGAATGGACCCGAATACTCATTTTTGGATAAAGGAAAAGAACCGTAGTTATATGTCAATTACAGAAAAGTTGCAAGCGAATGAATTACTGAAAAAGAACAGGTCAGCGAAAAATTGTGCCTGGGAAATTTCACTCACCTGTATAATTCGGATAAGATTCCTATGATAGAGTGGCGTTCTTCCAAGAGCACGAAGAAGCTTAGGAACGGTGCAGAAGGCAAATAAAAGCGCACAGAACTCAACGGCGTACAGAATCCAGAAAATTGCGTTCGACGAGAGCATTTCTGGCGTTGGCTTTACGATAAGCACAAAGAACTTGTGTTCCCCCACGTTTACCCAAAGCATTGTTCTTATCCCACTAGTGATGTTCTCTGAAACACAGTCAACGAAAAAAAATTTTAGAAAAATCAGAAATTGATAGGAAAGCATAGGAAATAATCGAGATGAAAAAAGTAGAAGACGAAATTGGCAATTTGTTCACTGAAATATCTAGGAATGGGCACTTCTAAGAACACACATCGAAAAAAAATTGAGAGGAAAAATAGCTGCACTAATTGCATGAGATAATGATCTAGAAGTTTCTTCAGTGGTTTTTTTTTCTAAGAAAATAATTCTAACTGGTGTAGTTAAAATGAATGCTGATGTGAATTGAGGGAACGTGTTGTGGTCTTTCCAATAAAAAACCTTTATTCTAATGAAAAGTCTTAGTATACACTCTTTATTTTCAATAATCGATAATGAAAGTTCAGTAATCGATTGTGAAATCTCAAATCCAGATCTTGAATCGTGCTCAACCGTTCCAATTTAGATTTATCAGCATACCCTTCCGGTAGTTCTTCATCGTGGCTTCAATCACCTCTTCTGCTCTTTTAGCAAATTGTCATAATGCTAAGAGGTATCAATTCATGGAAGTGAAGCCGATATCCAAAGTATTCATCGATGTCGACGGTTGAACGGAGGGGTGACACAATAATGACATGCATCTCGAGAGGAAACTATTGGAAGGAAGTATCCGCTATTAGGTTTCAAGTTTTACCAAATGCCGAGCTACGATCTAACTTCTAACATGTGGTCAAGCCCTTTCGCGTGCACTAAGAACGAACACTAGTAATCCTTTGACTCAGAAGTTTCCATTGTCTTTCAGAAAGATATATAAATGTCGAGCTGTGAGATTTGTAATTCAATAAGTTCATATTTTTTCGAACAACAGATTATCGATTTTCACAGAACAGCGAGAATGTACAACACTTCGCCAAAAAATGAGCAAAGTGATACTTCAAAGATAATTTGGTGAACATGGCAATTATAAATAGTGTTCACAATACAAAATATCAACATGCATTGACTTCAATGCACGCGGGACCCAGATACAGTCTTACTGCACAAGTAATTTAGTACGTGTAAAAAAATTTACTGGATGCTATCAGCGAAATGCAACTTTTGCTATTAGACAGCGACAAAACTTTTTGGTTCCATAAAACGTAGCTTTTCGTTCTTCACTAAGTGTCAGATAAACTCAATGAACTGAACAGACGACATTTTCCACATTACAATAGACGGTTTTATCATTGTGTCGTCAGCTTTTACGGAGGTGACGTTAAGACAAAGTCATTCAAGCGTGAAGATAGCCAACTTCACGTTGTAGTTTTGAGTTTTTAACAAGTTTGAAAAGCAAAAGAGGTTTGTGGAAGCTAATTATATTCATAGAACTTAATAAGTCTTCTATAAGTATGCAGTCCCTTCTATAAGTTTGTCTTCATGCAGCGTCTCATGTACTCGTAATTTGTCCCTGAAAACATCGACACCGCCGTTTTCGTGAACTACCGCATCAATAAAATATCGTTGATTTTAGAACCGCATCATTCTTATAGGAGGCCATAACGTAGACTTAAAAAGAGCCGGGTAAGGTGCTTTGAACTCGAGTAATCTTTTCGGTTCCCTTTTACGCACCCTGATGTACTAAAAACATGTGAGCCTATTTCTCCAGTACATGATATTGCACTGACATGCGAGAGAAGATGCAGTCTCTAGGGAAGAGAACATTTGAATATTCTGGGACGCTTGTACTATGTCGAACTAATATTGACTTTGAATGAACAAGTGCAACATTGTAATCACATAAATGACGCATGAATGAGTAAGGATTATTTTGAGGGATAACAATTCCTTGAACGGATGTGGTAACAACAGCGTACAGCACGTTAAAACTTGAATTCATTTCACATCAATCACTATTATCTTCAACAGCAAGCCAACTTTGCGCTAATATGTCACAGAACGATCTCATTCGGTAGCTCTTATATCTTCATTCGCTTTTCTATCGCTCTCAAAACTATTCACTAGGCTCTGTCCACTAAAGTTACAGAAAGAACGACCTCAGTCAGTTGTTTTTGAAACTTACTTCACTTTCTGCCGCTCATGAGAGTTAAACACCAAGTTCTGCCCACTATAAATGCAGAAAGAATGGGGCATTTTTGACAGTTTTTCATAAAAACTTTGTAATAAGTATAAAGCCATTCAGATTGATGCGATGTACAAGCCAAGGATTTCTCTTCAACAAATGTTTTTGACGCACGCGCTTCTGATCCACATGGTCATTAATCTTGGCGCATGTGACAACAATCATAGCTTCCGAATTTTGGCGTAAACTTCGAGTACATTGCTTTACTGCTGTGGAACAGAGTTATGTATTACTATTGCTAGCTACTTGATACCAGACATTGACTATTGTTTCATATTACGTATTCACTTCTTGTGTCAAAAAAGAAAGGATGGAGGGTTGAAGAAATTGAAGACGTAGCTGGGCATTTCTTAGGCTCATTATTACGTGTTCGTTATGCTGTAAATTCACGAAATAGCATGATTTATCGCACTCAGACATCACTCGTTCAATATGTCATCTTTTTGACACAAATCTAGCAGGCTAGATTGTTGTGAGGTCTATGTTCCACTGAGCCTAAGTGGCGCTTCACAAAGGAATGTATCAATTGTAAGCATTGCATTCTTTAGACTTCAACTCAATTATGACATCAATACTGCCTGGCGATAATAGACTGTTGAGATTGAATAGTACAGTTTCTTAGAAACTTGACGTGATAAGAAATCTTGGAGCTTGGTGCATCACGTGGTCATTGACTCCATAACTATGCTATCAGCTTTCGGAATTCAAACCTCGATTTCCAATGCATTAGCATGATTATTAAGCGGAGAGTGGTGTGGGAAGGCTGGAGAAGACATAGTGGTTACTGTTGCACTCATCAAAAAGCAAGGTGTGGTTCGACCTCTGCTAACACATTCTTGCAATCCTGTGGAGCCACTTATCTCAGTTACCTAGAAATTTGAAAAGAGGATCGACTCGGTCAGCAGTTTGCGACATTCCTACAAAAGGCAAGATATATATTCCCAGGCAGCACTCGAACAATACATAAAATGTTCGAGAACTTTCGAAGTGATGAATATGTTTAAGAATCTAATGAAAAAATTTGTCGAAACGATTGGTAAATGTAGTGACAAGTTATGTGAAATAAAAAAGCGTGATCATACACAGGTTGAAATAACTAGTGAACTCGCGTAGAGCACAGACATCGAGTGTTTAAGTGCTTACTCTAATTCCAATTGCGTCTCAGAAAACCACAGGACCGTAAAAGTGCAGCTCGGTCATATTTATAAGGCAAATTATAGAGTAAGAAAAATAGCAATAACAAAAAGCACATATAACATCACTGTGAAAATTAGCAATCATGTTGTTTGGTAACACTGATTATTAGTGACCACAAGAAATGACAGTAGGTAACAGTTATTTATGTCAATAATATGTGAAAATAATAGTTACATAGTATGCGTCGAATCATCGAGAAAAAGCTAATCGTTATAGTTAGAATCATTATTGCGATGATAAAAACGATATCTATGGTTAGAGGATGCACACATCCTGCACATGAACTCTAATCGAAACTGAAAAAAAATATAATTTTTCAAATCGACTCTCAATTTGATGCAAAGGAAGGCCTACACTGTAACCGAAATGAGGATGAAATGGTTCTTCGATAAGTCATCGTTTTGAAGAATCATCCTACGTCTTCTTAAGCTTGGTGGCGAATATGGAAAACGACGCACAAAAGGAGCTTCACAGAAGAGAAACAGTGGAATGAGCCTAGTTCATGCCGCAAACAGAGCCGCGGATCAATTAACGACTCAAAACTTTGCTTTCATCTGTCCCACCCTGAAGTGCCGCACAAACATGTTTCGAAATTTCAATAATTTTGGGAGATTTGGGAGACGATTCACACATCGTTCTTAATTCAGTTGTTTTTGAAACTTTGTTATTTAAACTTCAATATATTCAGAGAAATTGACAGGGCAATGAAGTTGATGATATTTAGGGAGGGTTATCGCAGTTGCCTCCCTGATAACCAGAAACGTTGAGGGTTACCTGTGATAAAGACATGGGACCGCTAAAGGAGCACTAATTTCCGAAGCGGTGAAATAAGCCATGATCAAAATAAGCTAAGCAGGAGAAAGAGTGCTAGGATCGTCACAAAATGCTCTACCAAGAGGGTGAAATAAGGCTAACAATGATAGTAATTAGCGCTTTTATAGTGAGTAAATGATTATATGATTACTTTTTATACGGCGTTAGAATGATGTTGTTTTCTATTTTTAATTGACATATCACCTCATAGAACTTTATCAGTTGAAGCAAAACTAAAGCCTTTCAGTCTTTAGAGCATTCTCAATCAAATATAATAAAACTTTGTTATCCTTACAAAGTGAATTTCTAAGAATTATGACGTCTAAGAAACCGGCTGTTCTAATATTGCAAAGCTCGGGATCTGAATACGACACTAGTTGCGCAACGAGATAACTCTTAGCAGAAAGGATTATTTTCCTCCGATGCACAACAATCTTGTAACTGCTTTGTTTTGCTAGTAAATTTCAAAAATTTAGGTGTCACTGTAATTTTGTTTTGGAAATTACGGCCTCAAAGGAGTTCAGAAATGGAAGCGAGCTTTCAAGATATCTTACATATTTCATTCAGTACAGTGGTAGAAGGTCCCTTACAACACACATACGCGGTGTCTAGTTCCACCCCGTGGTCATCCTCACTCAGCCATCCGTCCTTGAGGGTAGACAGATTCGTATCAGACAATCCTAGGACCATAGAAGCAATCGCAAGTAGGTTTTTTAAGCTATATGCATTCTGTCTCCTGTAACGATGCCCGCTGGTCGATTGTATACGCATCTTTCAGAGATTGTTCAATACCAAACGCTTTATTCCTCAATCCCTAATCTTCCCTACAACTCCGCGAGGTCTTCTGCTACCGAAAATTCTAATGTTGGAAGTATTATAGAAGATAGCAGCTTGAGATCGAATATGTCAATAGCAATAATGAAAATACCTCCAAGACAAGGGAAGATTACAACTTGAAACAAATAGCCTGAGAATGCTCAGGCAGAGGAAGGCATAGCGGTAATAAAATGACTCCTTCAGTGTTTTGAAGAATGGTCATTCTGAAGTTTTCTGATGTAAATCGGTTGTGCTAAATTGTTGTCTGACTTTGAGAAAATTGCCGTCCATTGTCATTAAAAAGCATTTTCGCTTATATATGACGATCCAATTAAGGAACGTTTTTACCGCAGAGAAGAAATTTATAACCAACTCTATGGCAATGATTAAACTCCGAATTCAGTGATCATTGAAGTTTTTCGATGACTTTTGTAGTGTTGATGTGTCTAGTATTGGTTCTCATACAAGCTCTTCTTTTTCTTTTTGAACGAATTTCAATTAAAATGTCATTTGTCTATGACATTAGTAGCCGTTAACTTCACTAATTTTCAGGATTTTCGTCTGCATCACAGAGCTATCGATATAAACATGAGTTTGAGAACAATGGTTAATGGCTTCATGGTCAAATGAAGCAAAAATATTGTGATTTTTTTCCGAAAACATTTTTGTGGTTTTAAGTTCAAATTCCTGTGAAGACTACTGCACGAATCTGCTTTTTTTCTACTTTGTTTCAACAGTCTATGATATTTAAACAAATTTATAACGAAATTTATAGCAGAAAAACTCTTGAATCAATAAAGAGCACACGGCTTTGCTACTTTGAAATCTATCCGTTCATGGCATCGATTGTACCAAAAACTACTCAATAAATATTGAATATAATTTTTGGAAATGTTTGGAGTCTTACCCGAGGTTGGTATGCCAGAGTCATACACGCGTGTTTCGGAAGCTTCGCCCTCCTCGTCAGTGGTCCACGCCCTTCATTAAGCCCTGCACTGTAGTGGAGGCGAATGTGGTGACTGCACAATGTACAATGACATTGTGTCATCATCACTTTTTAGTCCATGGATCGCCGCTGGTAGAATAAAACTGATGCATGACATCAACTGTTTTTAAAACCTCGCAATTAACATTTGATATAATTTCTAAGAATGCTAAAAAAGAAAGAATGAAAAGTAAAAGTAATCGATGCCATAGATCAGTTTTGTTCTACCAGCCACGATCCATCGGCTGAAAAGTGGTGATGGCACAATGTCACTGTACATTGTGTCGTCACCACATTCGCCTCCCACCTTGCTTGCAGGGCTTAATGAGGGGCGTGGGCCACTGACGAGGAGGGCGAGACCTCTAAAACACGCGTGTATGGCTCTGGCATGCCAACCCCGGGTAAGACTTCAAACACCCTTTACAAAAAATTTATTCGTTTAAATGGTTCATCTATGCCACCCAGCACAGCACAATGATCCCTAAAGAACAAGAACATTGAAAACATCCATGGTGTGGAACTCTTACTTTCAACGTATTTCTTTTGGCAATGAGGTAATCAGAAATAACTAGAAGAAATAACTCGCGAATAAGAATCATGAAGCCCTCAGAAGGAGTTGCCTAGCTGGCCATATAAATTCTTCATTCCAATCTAACCGTAAATTTCGATACCGAGGAGAGACCTCCGATCATGATAAGACGAGAGACTTAGCGTTCCGCTTTGAAGTACAACGATAAGAGTAGAAGCATATTCAAAACCACACATCCACCCTTGTGAGGTTTATCCTATAATCGTAGGTTGATATGCTCAATTTTACCGTAGAATCGGTATCATCCGTTTGAAAAGATCGGTGACCGAATAAATCGCATCGTCTTTAGCCTTGATCCAATGAAATGGATGAATCACATGCCATGGATTACACTTAACAGACTTTCGCATACTAGTAGAATATGGTAACCTACAATTTGCAGAGAAATGTTTGCAGATTTTCATTATTTTTATCAATTAGATTGAATTCTCTATGGTCCGAAGTGCGATTAATTGAAATTAAAGGCACTTGTTATATCATGAAATTCCTACAGGCGTCATGTCATTGCTCAAATGCTAATGACCAAAGGTCTTACTTCACAGCTGAAAACAAGCATGACTTTATGTTTATGAGGTTTTCTAATATACCGTAAGTAAGTCATAGAGTGCATACCGCCAAAAAGACTGATGAATCCAAGTGATCGCAATTATTTTGAAAATCTGAAATGTATTTTTTTCCATTACGACATGTTCGTTAGAAGACTCTACCTTATTAACACTGCCAGTAATAAACTTCATTTTCGCATGGCAGACTTCATAAAATCCGATACAATCTGTTTATATTTCTTTTAGTCTTGAAAATCTCTGATACTGGTTTGAGATTCTTTTCTGTTATCTGGGAACAAATGAAAAAGCGACCCGTCCATCTGCAGAAAGAGTTTCCATTGCCTTTTCAGTATTCATTTGAAAGCTTAAGTCTCTAGCTAGAGCGCTACGTGGCCGTTCTTTAAAAAGAGTTTTTTTTACAGCGCTGTAAAATTCAAAGCAATATTATGTTTCATACTCACCGCGCGCATTCACTTTATTACGAGTAAAATTTACTGAAAGCACGAAAAACATGCCAACGTGTAGAGGAAATCTCGTAGTATCAGAGTCATTCGTTTATCGAGAGTTTCTTCAGTTTGAATTCAAATGCGTCCTCTTTACGAAACTTTTCATCACCGAGTGCACTGTATGTTTGCTAGCAGTTCTTGGACCAAATGCGTTGTTCAATGTTGAGAGTGTCTGTGATTCTTCACGACTTATTTTGAACGGAAAGTGTGAAGCCGCGATTATTTCTGCTCCATCCGATATCCTTTACATATTCTGAAATGGTTTTGGAGGAAGTGTTTTCCCTATTTCTACTAATGATAGCCTTAATAAAATCTCTTCTATCATAGTTCATCATCTAATCACGAGAAAACTCATGAATTGAATTAAATTCCAAATTTCCTTGGAAAATCACCACATTGTTGATCGAGCGCGCCTTGCCACTCGGCGTCACGCCACGTGCCAGGCGAGATATCAACGAGTAAGTTAGAGAGTTGAATTCATCACTTACTTTTCAACTCATCACCGAAAGACACAGGTTGATATCCACTTGTGATCTTACGTCTACGAACCCTTCAAAAATAGGAATTCTCATTTGGCACGGACACACCGCATATAACACAAAAAAGCTATAAACATATAAGGCTCTTCTATTCGAAAGGTTACAGCCCTTTATAGTAGTGCCGGATCTGCTCAACCTTTACATAGTCCGGGAGGTATTCCACACTAACGAGAGCGTTGGCAATGGTACAGCGAGTGGTATCAAGCCCTACTGCTGCTTTGATGTTTGAGGTGGGAGCTCCAGCAATCGATCTTATGGCCACCACTCTATTGCTGATATACAGACGGCTGTTTCACTACTTACTCCACAGACAAAGATTTGATCGTGCTTTCTGAGGTACTGAGTGGGTACTCGGAGTAAGTTAGATTCACCTGACTGAAACTAAAAGAAAGTCGCTTTCCATTCTGCAACGTTCAGGTTTACCATCTGAAAGCCCCTACAACATAAATTGGCCATGAAAGCTAGGAAATAAAAACGAGCTAGTTCACAGCCTCTCTTCTTATCTTTGACAGACAAAGCATGCAGTTATGAAGAAGTGTTTTGAATAGCCACCAATGTGAAGGGGAAAATATCAAAATAAGGAATATGTGAACTTGAGGCGAAAAATAGCTATTTGAAGGCTACGAAACAATGGTAATTTTTGGGATAGATTTAGAAAAAAATTACGTTTCATGTCTCCGATTCAGCAAAGACTAGATGTCACACGTCTTGGAGAATGTTTCCGACTATTAAACGTAGCTTTGAAAAAATGCTCAGGTGCAGGCGACTCGAAGAAATTTGAAGCAATGAATATAATACAGCCGAACACCTGCTGATGTCTGCCAGTTTTTAAGACCCTTTGAGAATCAGAAAACTGGATAATTGCCCCAACTGTAGAGACGGTGGGATTGCATAAGTTTGGATACACTATATCTTATATCTGCAAAGCATGCATGGACGAATACGTCAGCACGGGTAGACCACTCTGCGTCCAGACGAAAGAGCGCTTGCTTGGAAAGGTTGATATCAAACCAAAAAACCCGACTAGGCACATATAGAGTGCAAAGCATAGCCGAGGAAATCCCAAAGTAAAAGTCAATATTCTCGCATATCAATTTAGAACACTTGCGCGGAAAACTTTAAAAGCTTCCTGGAGGCAAACTTTTGTGACTAAGCACAATCCTCGCCTATGTAAGACTCTGTGCTTAATCATCAGAGGCCAATTGGAAGACTTAAAAAGAACAAAACGGTGAGTTTTTGGAAGAAGTTGTTCAAGTACAACCGAACATTTGTTTTTAAAATTTTGGGGTGAGATTATGAAAGTGATTGATTGAGTAGACGACTATGTGTCGCTTCGGCTTCCGCAACTCTGGAGAAGGGCGATACCATCTAAACGTCGGCCAGTAACGTATTGAATAGATCTTGCTATTGCTTTGTTTAGCTTTGTGCCTGCTCATCAAAAAGACAGCGCATTATTCTATGAATCTTCTGCTGTGTAACTGCGTTTCAAAAAAACCAAGAGATGATCTTGCTTCAGCAAAAACAAAATGGAATAAACAGCTTAAAGATCTTTCAAGACTGTTGGAGGCCTAGTAAATACGGGAAAACGAATAAATTCATTTCCATTTCGGCGCACCGCCACTTTTTCTACACTCGAGAAATTAGACGCTACACGAAGATGATTGCTGAGTGTTATGAAAGCTGCTGTGAAAAGGACACTGCAAAGGGCACTCCGCATCGCTTAAGTCAGAAATAGAGGCTAAAGCATCAACATAATTTTAGGATTGAGTGTCAGAGACACCTAATTATACAAGTTGCTGGGGCGGAGATGTGACGCACCCTAACAACGCACGATTAAGAGCAGCCATTAGCGACTAGCACCCATAAGATATCATATACGGGAAGAACTACCTACTCAGTTTTTCTTATCTGGAAGAAAATGCTTCTCTCGTAGATTTCATAGGATCTTGACAATCCTACTGAGCTACTTTTGCTTTCGACGGAAACGGTAAGAGTTCACTGATTATTAACCACTGACCCGTTGTAAACATCGAATTGGTGAACTAACCAAAATCCAACAGAATGTTAAGATAAAATACTAGATTCTTCTAAACAAGTAATCCTTCAAGTGTGCATGGGGTAGAAAAACACAACGACGCGGACTTTGATGTGGTACTAAGAAATGGGATATGAAATGGATCGTCAGCGCCAAAAACCCTTGAGGGCTTTTGAATAAACTACAAAAGTGAGAGGATAGAAGGGTAGAGTGCCTGGACAGAACACATAATATGGTGCCTTACTTCAAATTTATTTTTTACTCTTAACAACTTGAATTCTCACAATGTGTCACTTAACACCGATGACCTCTCCTATATAAGTGTTCTGATGGTGGAGTTCTCTATAATAACTAGACTGTTGAATTGTTTTGTTTAGATCCTAAGGCATATGAATATTAACCGAATAATCACATAAGGCGTGATATACTACTACGTCTAGGCTCCTACGAAGGCGTGGTCGTTGAGATGTACTATACAATTTCAAGTAAAAAGGCGTGCCAACCTCGTGCAAATTTTAATTGTGGAAAAATACAGTTTGTAAGAGATCGCAGGCTTCTTCTGCCTATCTGAGTTAAATATGGGTCATACAGTGCCAAAAAATTTGATTTTAAAAGACTTTCATTTCTAAAAAAAACTATTCGGGTCACAGTAAATCTAATAATTGACATTGGAAGCGATCAAATTTCGAAGAATTTCGGTAAGATGACACTCGCCTTTCTTTTTTATTTCAATTCATCTAGAGCTCATTCAAAGTCCTTTTTGTTAGAGTTTGTATTTCAGATAACGAGCTGACTGAGTTAGAGAAAATTCGTTCAACGAAAGCAATATTTCCACAAACGCCACAGAATGCCTTGCTCCTAATTATGGTGGCCGATGCTGCGTTAGAATTTCTAAAAATATAGTTATCTCCGTAAATTTCTGACAACCTAATTCAGATTATAAACGGATTTGAAAATAGGAACATTTCAGAGATTTCATCCATACTCATAGGTATATATGTATTTATTTGTTTATCTATTTATTATATGTATACCTTCGAAAGTGGCTGGTCACTGCAGTTGGAGCTACAACTAGTCAGCTCCATTGGCTACAAAAATAAAATAAACGCTGAGGTCAAGTGAAAAGAGGAAAGACAGACCCTTTAATTGGGGGTATTATCAAAGATGTTATGCCGAACTCAATTTAGAAGATACTTTTCAAAGTACCTTTCTTATAAACGAACTAGACGCGGCTACTGAAAATTGTCTAGAAAACATCGCTCGGCAAACTTGGTGGGAGTCAAAAAATACCACCTTACACATTCCTCCTCCAACGACTGCTAACCGTTTATGCAGAACAGAGAATCGCGCGATTTGTCTTGACGATACCTCTATACACGCACTTTACTGATCCGTCATGAGTTCAAGCATAGCATTTCATTGCATCTCTAGTGAGACATTTGGTGATGCTTACCTTGAGGAAACGGGTAAATTGTGGCACTTTGTGCTCGCATAAAAGAACACGTACATGAAAAAATGCAAAGTTCGGCAAGTGTTATTAAGGGAGCACATAGAAAAGAGAAGCACAACGGTGATGACTTGGAGGTGATAGTGAGAACTCGGGGAGCAAGTCAACAATGACAGCCAAAAAGCCCTTGATGTTTTTTGGGTAAACGTTAAAAATTCAGTAATTGATAGGAAGGAGAGTGTCCGAATATCACGCATTACATAAGCACGTCATGTGAGATTCGCTTTCTGATTCGATTTCTGAAGGTTCATTGATCGTAGTGTGTCGCAACACATTGATGACTTTTCGCATATAAGAAGTTGACGAGGTTGTGTTTTCTCAAAGAGATAGACATTTTAACTGATTTTGCAATAAACTCTAACTAGAGCGAGAAATCATTGGTTGAATATTTATAATCTTGCATAGCACGGCTTGTGTCTGCAGAGGGGAAATATCGCCTAGAAGCTGGTTGCAGCTTTCAAAGAGGATATACCAAACTTCTGTGAGCTTTAAGAATGGATAGTTGGCAAGGAATTTTTAACCATTGATGTCGACGTAGTGAAATTATATATATATATACATATATATATATATATATATATATATATATTATGCACATGCGCACGTATCTAAAGGATCAAGCTCTCGGCGTTGATCAATCCCTGAGAAATGCGCTATGCATTCGTCTTCGATCTTTCACTTCGTTTGAGGTGATTGAATGCATATCTGGCCTTCACAATGACTCGCAGTGGCCTGCCGCTGAACCGAGTCAGTGCTGCTTACCAGACAAGTCTGAGACTTGGCTTGGTGAGCCATAATCGCGATATCGAACCAATGACGTCGTGTGCGAACGCAGAGCACCCCTAACCACCGCGCTGCATGCGCTATTACACTCGCATATATGTATGTACGTATATATGTATGGATATATATGTATATATATGACACTTTTTTGGCACTTTATCGGTCCTTCTTCACAGTGCTTCATTCCACTGCGCGGATCCCAGTACTTCTAGCATTCATTTCGTTTTTTCTTTCATCTTCTTCTTGAACGTCTAGAATACTGGTTGAGTGCGTCTCCTTGCAATCTAAAAGACATCCTTGCTGTAGCGCTGGGATTCGCTGTTGACTGCCGATGAAAGTGGGACACGGGGAGGGTGGGATCGGTCACACGCGAGCTGCGGCAAGCATCACAATCACTAGGCCACGGGGCACTATTATATATATATATATATATAATTACAATATATATATATATGTATATGTATCATGGGGCGCATGTGGCGCAGTGGTTAGAGGTGCCCTGCGTCGCACACGAGGTCACTGATTCGATCTCGCGCTCATGGCTCACCAAGCCATCCATCCCTACAGGGTCTGTAAATTGGTACCAGACAGGTCTCAGACTTGTTGGGAGGATAAGCAGTACTGACTCGGTTCAGCGGGAGGCCACCGCGAGTCATTGTAAAGGCCAGCTGTGCATTCAATCACCACAAACGAAGTTAAAAATTGAAGTCGAATGCATGGCGCATCCCTCAGGGATTGATTAACGCCCAGAGCTTTATCCTTATATATATATATATATATATATATATATGTATATGTATATATATATACACATGTATATATATTTATATACAAAATCTTCAAAGAGGTTATGGAGAAGGACGGTGGTCAAGTGATTAGTGAAGCAAGCTGTTGGAAAGGAAAATTTTAGTTCAATCTCGCCCCCAAACACTCTCGTGATCATGAGCGAGCACCTTAGCTCGGCTATCCTCATTATTCCAAGATTTAACTCGACCACAATGCTATGATATTAATAGAAGAAACGAAATTCTCAAGCAGAAGCCGAAACAGTATCAGAAATGCTCGAAAGGCTTTGTGGAGATCGCATGTGAGAAAACGAATCAAATGCTGGAAGAGCTGGAACCCGTATAGTAAGATACAATGGTGGGTAGTGTAAACAAAACATATCTCTAGATAAACTTTTAATCTCGAATCTTCGGAAAACTTTGACAGCCCTGCTTTATTTCTTCAAGATAATCTTGGTAAATTAGTATTAGAATACTAATTTCTGGGCTGGTATGATTCTAGTGGCCTTACCACCAAAACATTGACGTAATTGTGGTGAGAGACTAGTGATATTATCGATGTGCTTTATCTTTACATGACCCGTCATACTTCACTTTGCGAGTCACTTTGAATCTAGCATTCCATTCGTTTCTCGAACATTCGCGTGATGTTTCGACTGCAATTCATGACTTCGTTCTCTATATGAAAGTGGTAGTATCTCGATCAAGCCGAATTCTTGCAATCTTGAGGATAGCCCAGCTAAGGTTTCCATGTGATCCTCAGAGACTGTTGAGAAAGAGATCGAGCTAGAACCCTCCCTCCTGATGGCCAATAGCACTACCCACTTGCCTAGTGCCCCCTTTTATCCCATTATTATGTCCGAAGCGTTTCTCAAGCAAGTTTACGAGGCTCAAAAAACGTTTGCAAAAAAGCTCACATTCTTCATACGATAATTGCCAAAGTGCAACACTATGTTAACTTAACTTACATGCGTCTAGAACGTCCACGATTTGAGGTATGGTAAATTATCAAAATGTCAATTGTTACTTTCAAAGAAGACGTATCAAAGTCGAGCGAGCTTCAAAAAGTTAACTCGTAGGATACTGACTTAGGCTTTTGCATGTTGCCCTTCAGAGCTCAAAGCTACTACCTTATGGAAGCAACACAATAGGAGATTCCTTCATTGAATCGTCATTCGCTTTATCTATGTCATGTATAAGGTTATAAAAGAAGCCATATCTAAATTCATGCTTCGAAGGAGATTATAAGAACTGATCTTTTCCACTCAGCTACAGTTATTAGTGAAAGTTACACACGAGAGTATAGGATGCCGCTTAACCCTCAGCATCTTTTGAAAGGATATTGTCAATACTTTTGAGACCGCAGCGCTAAAGAACGCTTTATCATCTACAACTTCCATAGTCATGACACTAAGACGCTTTGTGAGTTACAATTTCACAACCAGAATTCCGCCGGTTCATGATAGAATGGTATCATAAGCAAGGATACAAAGAATATCGAAAAAAATAGGAATAACAGTGAAAGAATAAAACTTGGAACAACAATAGAAAATCGCACCCGCTTTCTCACATCATCCTAATATCACGCTTGCGAAACTAAACAACAATTTGAGAAATATTAGGAACGATTTCGAGGGAACGAAACCGCCAAGGAACAGTATCCTTCGAACCCAAGTTATCCCTTAGGATCCACTCTTCAACAAGACAAACATTCAGCAATGCTTCAAATGTGTTTGTAAATAGATAGTCGGTATTATTAGCAAACTCAGCTTAAGGGTCGCGTTAGAGAATAGAGGCTTGAAATAAATTACTCGAAAATACAGTGGAAAGTGCAATGAAAAGAAACGAAAGAAGACCGGTATTGGCTCTCAGCATTATGTGATCCTTCTTGTATGAGCTGCCACGTGCTCTAATAAAGGCAATTAAAGCCAAGAGGACATGTGATGTTTGATGACAATCATTGGATATATTAACATTGTATTCCTATGTTATCAAACAGAAATTGGGACAATTGCCGATACAGTGGTCAAATCTTTTCGCAAAGATCTAAAGGGCAAAATATAGCTTTACTTCTGTCATCTAAACGAACAGGACCTATCCGACAACTATGGCATGCCACTGTCACTAATAAGACTTCAGGATGCGATGCACTATAATGGAACTCCAACGGCTTTAATTGCGTCCGCTCGAATAACTCGGTATTCAGCGACTGAACAGAGAGTACTAACAATTTTTCTCCATGGCGGTACTCCCATTTCAGGCGATAATTGTTCTAACTGCTTGTCTACTTCGTATATAGGATGAGAAGGTTCAATTGCCAGGGAACCATGAAACTCATGTACTTCGCTGATTAAAAAGCCTTTTGATCAACTAAGCTATATTCTTGTGGTCTCAAAAAATTGACTCCAGGATCATCTGGACACAGTCTTTATCAATTCACAAAGTCATCGCAGGATGAGAAATGAACAGCGTTTCGCGGAATTATCCAGGGTTTCAGAGAGTAATCTACGTAATCAGCATTCGAAAGCATTCGCAAGGAAAAACTACCATAGTAAAAGATTTTTGTGCATGCATCCTGGAAGGCAAGAAACCAAATGAAGGAAAATAAGAGCCTAAGTACTTGACGTTGTCTTGTACAATTTGATGACTTAATAAGTCAGCGTGTGGTGCACTTTGAACACGGCGTTCAGTTATGTTGCAAAAAGCGATTACAATTATACATTTAGAGGAAAGTCTCGAAACCTTTATTCCCTCCTGAATTGGCACATTATTTTAGATTCGCCAAAATCCATGTGACTATATGAATCCAGGGTCCTATAATGTCATTACAGTTCTGGATTAAAGTAGGCATGTTTTTCTGAAATTTTGACCGCAATTCTAACTGTCTGAAAACCCAGATATTACTTCTCGAACAAGTTGTCCATGGCGGAAATGTAAAATTTCTGATTCCAACTCTTCAGAGGTTTTTTTTTGTCTGAGAACAAATGAGGAAACGACTTCATCCAGTGTGTAAAACCTTTCTCTTTCACTTTTGGTAATCATTTGAAAGCTCAGATCTGTGGCTATGCGCTACATGCCCATTTTCAAGAAAAACCCATCCATGACGCTTTAGTAAAAGAAAAACATTTGGTTTCACACACACGTTTTTCTCGCAAGATAAAGCTCTTTGATCAGAATTTGTGCCCATTTCGATAGCGAAAGCTACCGTGACTCTAACGCTGTGCTTAATTTCTGAGAAGGCCGCTTCACTTCAGTGCAGCATGGAAAATAATATTGATTCACATGTTCATTTGTTTTTGGTTGATATGTTGGCTGAAAGAGGGGGAAGGGGATGGGTGTCCGCGGTTTCAACACGACGACTGATCGATGGCGCTAATAAGTTAGCGCCTAAGAAGAGGGCTTTTTGCTCTCTAAGTAGGAATTTTTTTCTCCGCTTCGCAGGAAACTCTATATAAAACGTATGACTTTTAAACCAAGAGATTTCCTGTACACGTTCCCATGTTTTCGTGAATTTAGCGAAGTAAAAGTAAAACCAAGCGGTAAGTAAAACAAGATTTAACCTTGAATGTTACAGCGTCATATTGAGCTCTTTTCAAAAAAAGACCACATAGTGCAGCAGCCACAGATCTAAACTTTTGAATGATTACTAGCACTGATATGGAAAATTTCTTGTCCAGCGAAAAGGGTTGCTCCTTCATTTGTTCCCGGATAACGGAAGAATCCTTTTCAAATCGGATATCAAGACTGAAGCGCTCTTGAATAACACACCTCCGACTTTTATTTTCAGGTACTTTATCAAACATTTACAAATATCCAAATAAAATGTTCGCTACTCAACATGTGAAAAATCTTCTCAAACTTACAAATTCATTGCTGCAGAAACACTTAATGCAATAAAAGTTAAGGAAATCAACAGCAAAATATGCGAAAATTCTTCTTAAATCTTTTTGTAACACTTTCGACAGAATTTCAATTTGTCACGTTAAGTACGTTATGACGGAAAGAAATCAAATTCAACATTTGCGTCATTAATTTGTAGACGTGGTGCGGAAGACAGGCTCCTGACATCAAATTGCATGTGCCTCTTGACATGTTGGACGAGAAGCAGCAGGCATTTATATTCACAGGAAATTTGTACATGAATTTTGCAACAGTACTTCTTCTCTAATCATACGTGTATATATACATAAATATATATATGTATATAAACGTATGTATGTATATGTAATATCTATATGTATATGTATATATGTATATATATATATATGTATGTATGTATGTATGTATATATATCACACGTCAAAGAAGCATTCATCTTTCGCCAAACGTCAGGGTGTTAAAAAGCTCAAAAATTGGCTGCCGCATAAAGTAAACGAATAAAGACCATTTGTCGTCACAAAATTTGTTTTGAAGTTTCCTTTCTCAGCAAAACAATCTTCTTCCCTACTGCAAAATGATATACGATAAAAAATTAATCATGCAAAACAACTGCCTGCGCGATGCAGGAACTAGAAGATGGATAATGACTATTCTGAGTCAATTAGATCATTCAATAAACATCTCGAATTTAGCGAAAAGATCACACCACGGAACATGGTACGTGTCACAATAATTAGCTATCTAAAATGACTACGAAAAAACACGCTGATATTAGGTAAAAAATGAAAAATAGACCTCTGTAATGAAAACATTGGCATACCCCAGCCTACTTGAAATATGTCTTTGAAACAAAATAAACAAACTAAACGCCGCTTAAAAGCTATTTAGCGAGCAGCAGTCTGGAAACTATGGGGAATATGAAGGTTTCGCTGAGTACATTGAGTCTCAATGACTGGCTCAAAACCGCTTTTGTGATCGTCTATGTAAAGTAAAGGAATACGTGATGCGCTTCGTACTTTCTATTATCGTTCAGACATATCTCAAATATATCTTTTGCTTGACACAGACTTTCCACTAATCTACTAGTAATCGTTCGAAAAGTTGAATTTCTGGAAACTGAAAAACGTACTTAGCATTTGGAAAGGCCTTCTCACCTGGAAAATAAAATTATGTTTTATAAGCCCGTATCTTCGTTATAATTTGAGAATTTTCTCTCCGTTTTGTGAAGATTTGTAGGTTTCTCCTATTGGGACTGTAGAAGAGACTTTGTTTATAGTATTATTAACACAGCCATTTCATTTTCATTTTAATTTTTCAAAAATACCTGCTATTAAGTCTAAATCTATGCACGAAAAGCATATGCGCATGTAGAGAAAATCGTACAATATCATAATTATGTAATTGACCAGAGGAAAGAAGACCGTGAATCAAACAACAGAAATCACACGACGCATATCAGTCGCGCGGCACAATCGATCGATCGCGTGATCGATCTACAGCTATTCACACACTATTGCAGCCAAGCAATGCGCGGCGTGTTTGAAGTTCAATTTTTCTTTCCTGCTACAGTGCATTTGAACGGTCCTTCAAGAGAACCACATTGTTGAATTCACCGAAACCTACGCCATCGAATGGTTATTAACAGCCTAAGGAAAGAACACTGTTCTACGAGAAATACGCGTGTGTGAATCACAAATCTACAGCTTCTGCTACAGCGCTGTAAAAGAATTTTTTAGAAACATTTATAAGCTCGAAATTCGTGAAATTTCGCTATTGCATGATCATTAATGGTTTAAGGAAAGACTCTGTCCTGTGATAAGCGTGACAATTTGCGACGCATGTAAAACAGGATTTCGTTCCTAGTACAGCAGCGCTGTGAGGAGATTTCTTTGAAGAAAGCCCTCGAATCTACATGGTTTGAGCCTTCGAGTGTCTATTGAAAGTATAAATAGAAGGTTTTCGTTCAGCAAGAGAATGTTCTTCAAAATACCTGCCAAATAACAGAAAAGTGCCACATATTATGCACGCAGAGACGACTGTATAAGTTTACGTATAATGCAGTCAAATTTTGTAATATACGTAGGATGATTACATAAGAAAAACGGGTGGACCACTTTATGTCTGCATAAAATAACGCTTAAACCGGATATCAGAAAGGTCGACCAAACTCTATTCTAAGTTTTTATAGGACAGTCTGAATCCTGAGGCGCGAGTCAAATCATCGCTGCTATTTCAACTCTTGACGCCTTTGAAATAATTTATAAGAGCCTAGGAATGAACAGGAGAGAGAGTGTCCGAACACAGCAAGTCGTATGGCACCTTATCTCGGATTGATCTACTAGATGAGTGTCACTGCGCTACTATCACGCATCAGCTGAGGCCATAGTTCCATTTAATCTTTTTAACCTAGGGCGAATTTAATGGTCATACCTTACAATGCACACAAGCAGGCCTACACCTGTGACAGGTGATCGATTTTTTCAAATAATGTGGCTTCATAGATACAATAGAATTTTATCAATATCATAATGCTATCCACGAGTTTATAGGATTAGCGTTACATCAAACACATTCAGGCACTGAAGAACCTGAGTTACCGAAACATTAGTTACTGATTTTGACGAAGATATTTAAACCTCAAAAAGCTGTAAATGGAGATAGTTTTATAATAAATTTGCACAACATTCATATTCTACCTGTGTTACTTTCTATACTTACAATGATCCTGCTATATCTCTCTTTGCACTTTCACTTTGTCACTTTGTTCAATCCGTCTCACAGTTTTCCTTTTCAATGCATGGATTCTAGCACTTTTAGCATTCAAACCGTTTTTTCGTCTTCTTCGAAACGTCGCAAAATTCTAGTTGAGCGCGTCTCCTTGCAATAATCTCAAGGATAGTCCGACTGTGGTGCTCCATAGAGCGTTTGCTATTGACTGCAGGAGAATGCTGGGGGAGGGGATGGAAATCGGCCTGACGCCGTGACATACATCACAGCCACTCGGTAACGTTCTCCCCTGCCAAATCTTTACAGCCATATTCATATTTTTCTAATATGGGTTTATTTCTCCATCTTTGTGTTATAATGTGAGCATCCATCTTTGCTAGGAACTGCCACACCCTCACAATACATCAAGATTTCTTCGTAATTAGATATATGTGCGTTGGATTCAACACACACTCCGTCATTATTAATTGACCCACATTCCATCCTATCAGGTCAAGTATTCACTCTTCGTTTCAAACTTTTGAATACCGTCTAGCTGACATCAAAGTTCCACTATACCTTTGGGACGGGATGGATTGTTCGAAAAAAATACGAGACATTTGAAAAGGTAGTCTGATAGAATTACTGGTACTTACATGTTAGACGGCAACAGACTTTCAAGCCGATCTCATTCGCTGGACAAGAATTTTCCATAGGACTAAAACAAAAGTTCGACTCTCTATAAACCTCGGCATAATTAATTGTTAAATGAAAATCGAAAAAAAAATCAAGATAAGTTTTCTCAGTTTTCATATAATAATTTCTTAGGACTGTAGGAAAGGAATAATTCAAAAATTCAAATCTCTCGCTACAAGTCCACTTTGCCGGTTTTTCGAAACACCCTCTTATAACGCTGCAGTATTTAGAATAAAATTTTGTTTCTCACTCGCATTTTTCCTTCATTCTTGCCACGAGTAAGAATTGCTGGAAGCACGAAAAACAAGCATATCATAGTGTGGAAAATTTTCCGGAGTATCAGAATCATGCGTTTTCGTCTGAAGTTTTTATCGATGCGGTGAAAAAAAAATCCTTCATAAATCATCAATAGTTGCCGCCGTTTTAGCAGATAGTGCGGTCGATCACTATGGAGCTATGCGGTAAATCAGACGATTGCCTTACTAGAGTCGTAGCTGTGACTTCCCTTCATCTATTCATCAAATTACCTTAATGACAAGTCGTCGCTATAGCTTCCGCTTAACTTCTATTCAGTTATAAACCCTTTCGGTGACTTGTTTGCCTGCCTACGAGCGCGGCAGGGGCGGGGCGATCGATTGCGTCTAAATTATTGTTATTCATTTGGAGATTTTTTTCATCGCATTGACATAAACTTTGGATAAAAGCGTATATTCTGGTACAACGAAAAATACTCTACACGCTGATATTCCTTCCGTGTTCCCAGCACTGTATACGCATGGTAAAAATGAAGGCGAAAGGCGAATGAGAAACAAAAAATTATTCTAAATGCTACGGCACTATGATAGAGTATTTCGAAAAACCGACAACGCATAGTTATAGCCAGAGATTTAAGCTTTCGAATGATTACTAACATTCCCACGAAAACTTCCTTCCCAGCAAATAAGATCGAATTAAAAATTTCTCGCTGTCTGCCAATAAGTACCAAATTGTTGAAGCTTTTGAAGAGGACAAATAGTATCAAATATCAGCTCCAAAAAATCTTTGCGGAGTAAAAACAGATCAAGGCAAAAATGCTTACGCACTGCATATTTATATGAATCGCAAACAATCGTTTCCTAAAAATACGCGAGCTTGTTGATAATACAGCGATTTCTTGATTTATCTTTGTCAGCTTCAAGAAGTTAGCCATCAGCATCGAAATAATTATAAATCTGTATACGCTCACTGAGAGCATTTGGCGCTGTGGGTGAGAGGTGCTCTGCGTCGCCCACGAGGTCAATGGTTCGATCGCGCGCTCGTGGTTCACCAAGCCATCCATCTCTCCGGAATCGGTAAATTGGTGCCAGACTGGTCTCAGACTTGTCTGGGAAGATAAACAGCATTGACTCAATACAAGGGGAGGCTACCGCGTGTCATTGTAAAGGCCAGATATGCATTCAATCACTTCAAACGAAGTTAAAAATCAAAGACGAATGCATGGCGTATCCCTCAGCGATTGATCAACGCCGAGAGCTTTATCCTTCATCCTTTATCGCTCATTGAGCAGTTGATCTCTACTAGTTATAATAGATGAATCACAGCGAACAGCTCACACTTACAGATTTCGAAAGAAAAAAATGCCAAGTTCTTTCCAAACAAAAGTAATTTGTCCTCCTTGAAGTTGTTCATATTCTAATTACGGTGGTTACTGAACTCACTGGATTGCAAAGAAAGAGGTTCACATATTAGTATAAAGTTCAGCATCAACTACATATGTACAGAAATCAAATCGCTTATGTTCACAGGAAAAAAAAATTCAGTTTTTATAGTCATGTATTGAGCCATTTTCTATTTGCACAGCAAATGCAACGATAAGACATGCGAATAATTCAGAAAGAATAGAAAACCACAATGCAAATGTATATAGATCGATATTGGTGGGTGTTTCAGAGATTCTTACATACATTTCATAGTATGCGTGTTCCTCTAGCATCAGTGATTAGGAAGATAACAAAGAGGAATTATCCAGTAAGTGAGCATCATGGACCTCCATCCAACTTCATGAAGCTATAAATTAGATGAGAAACGAGAAACTGCTAATTTCATTTTCTTATTCTATCCAGAGCTGTGTTGTGCAGTGAGAACGCGTGCCATCCTTTCTAAGTACATTGGAAAACTTGTGCATTATCCAGAGAGCATCCAAAAAACTTTTTCTGAAATATAGCCGATGCGTATGAATTACGTTGGTCCAACTTACCTCGCGTTCACCATGTGAGGTAGTAAACATTGATAAAGAAAAGGATATTGGAGGGTATTGTGGTGAAAACTTTGTATGAAAGTGGACGACAGAAGTGATGTTAGTGGACAGCCCGAAAAGATTGGTAGAATTGTTTGTCGCTCACATCAATCAACCGAATTCTCAGTTCTATATAGCTCTTAAATCAATGGATGATCTCGTGAACGTATCAACAATTAGAACCATAGGCAATCATCGCGGCAGTACCAAAGAAACAAATGGGTACTTATGTTAATCGACGATGAATGGATAATCGACCTCATTCGCTGTACAAAAGTTTTTCATAGAATTGTTAGTGTTCGTTCGAAATCAAATTACTGGCTAGCGCTTTACATGGGCTGTTTTCCAGAAAAGTCTTCTCATGACGCTGAAGCATCCGAAATAAAATTATGTTTTCATACACTCCGCGCGCTTCTTTTTCTCACGCGTATAATCTGCGGAAAGAACGAAAAGCATATGAGCGTGTAGAGAGAATATCTTGTATTTGAATCAATCGTTTTATATAAGGTTTCTCTTAAAGCGAGGAAAAATTCACAATTGTAAACAAATTGCACACCACATATCTAGCGCGAATGGCATCGACCGCTTGACCGCCGCCCTCCGCCCTCCCCAGCTCGTAGATTGGCTGGTAGACAAGCTTGCCGAATATGTGAAACTTGGTCTTATATTTTCCTGCTCCCTTGCGGTGAAACGGTCTTTAAAGAAATTAAACACATCGTTGCAATTATAGAAATTTGCGTTATCGAATGATTATTAGTAATCTAAAAAAGGAGCTCCATCCGAAAAGGTGTAAAACACATGTGAAGAGTTTATGAGTTCCTCGAGAATTGCGGCATTGAAAGAGTACTAGCGGTCTAAGGAAGGAGTCTTGTCCAGAGAAATACAAGCGAATCAAAAAAAAAACTCGTGCGAATGATAATCTTATTTTGGACTTGCAACGCTATGAAAATTTTGGGAAACCCGACCACGTACCGCTCTAGCTAAAGGTTTAAGCTTGAAAATGATTCATAACACTCATATGAAAATTTCTTGTCCAGCAATTGAGGTCGAATATTCATTTATCGCCGTCTAACTGATAAATAACAACAAATATACCGAAAATTGCTCGTTTCATTCATGTCAATCCGGCGTTAACGACAATCGTTTTCGACAGCGTTATGCATGTGGAAGTAAAGGTATAAGAACACAAATGTTCAGACAGATTTAAACACTGTGACCTACTTCCAGTTTCTCAGGATATGGTTCTTTTTTCGAAAACGTTCGAAATCGTTACTGAAAGCTGGAATAGGGTATCTTAAATGTGCACATTATCTCCCAGATAGATAATCGAGTCAATTAATTTGGTAACTCACTAGTAGCTATTTTTACGTTCTACATAGTGGTCATGAATATTCCACCGAGAAGTCAAAGTATCATTCATATTTCTCACTGCAGTTTACCTGCCGTATTTCGTCACGCCCTTCTAAGATAATGCAGTTGATCCTTCGTTGTCATGACTATACGTGAACCGGCAGATGTGGTGAGATAATTTCTTCCCCATTTCTATTACATTTCTCTCACAAATAAATTTTCTCAACATTTTCTTATTCTGGAAATTAAAATTTCAAATAATTTCACAATTCAACTAAGCAGAATAATTTTTTGTTCTTTTCCCCACGATGCATTCCCTTCTCAAGAAAAGTTGGTCAAAAGACGGTATAATTAGTCCTTCGCTCTTTGGCCAACTTTCGTTGTCTTCTCAAACGTCCTTTTGAAGCTTACAGAATACTGTTAACACACATTTTGATATACAATGGCTAGCGTTTAGACAGCTTCTTCCTTTTGTGCATTGTTCAGTGAATTGTTGTGCGCAATAATGTTGCCCTCTCAGCGGTTGCTGGGCAACCGGCCTCATAAATTGCTAATTATTAGCAATGAACTCATCATTAATGAAAAGCCACTTTTACTACGAACTTTTTCAGTGGTTTAATTATATAATATAACTATAAGTACTTGTAGAAGAACAAATATTAGGAGTACGCTTACTAGCTTGAATGCTTCTTGTGACTAATTCTAGTATTAGTCCCAAGACCGACTGTCTATTAACCTCCGCATGCTTCAATATAATTCCTGGTTTTCTTCCTTAGGCCAAACACGAGGTGTTACATTGAACTATATTTAACAGCTGACGTTTTGGCAGTTCGCCGTTTTCATAGCTTGGTAAGGTGAAATTGTCTGCAATCCAATCATCAAACACCTCCATCACTCTTTTAGAAAAAATCACCAAACCTAGATTTCAATCGCATCAAGCACAACATCAGCTCTCAACATACTCACCGCTTTTTAAATGTGGTCTACTGAGTAATTCAAGTGGAGATCACCGGAAAAACATTACATAGGATCGTAATGCACCCTAACCATCAAAACAGCAGTCTTATATACTGACTCATATCACGAGTGATAACGAGGCATTGCTCCCTGCGCTTTATAGTTGGACTGCACATATAAAAAGCGGTGAGTACGTTGAGAGTTGATTCTGTGCTTGATGCGAATGAAATCTAGGTCTGGTGATTTTTTCTAAAGGAGTAATGGAGGTGTCTGACTGATCGGACTGCAGACAATTTGACCATTCCAGGCTCTGAAGATGGCGAACTACCGAAACGTCAGCTGTTAAATAAACATTAATGTAACACCTCGTGTGTGGCTCAAAGAAGAAAATCAGGAATCATACTCTATTATGAGTCTCAAAAATTATGATAATAATAATACTATTAACAAAAATTACAACAGTAATGGTTCACAGTTTCTAAAGAATTATGCAACAAGCTAATTTATGCTATAGGTCTGCACATACAGAAGTCAAACGGCTTATATTTTAGGATGAGTTCGACTCTATTTTACGAGTAAATCCCAGCACTCTAATAGTCGTCGATTTCTACGCTACTTGGTGCGGTCCGTGTAAAATTATTGGACCAAAATTTATGGTGGCTGCTGATTGAATTTTTACTAATATCATCAATGTGATAATGAAGATGGGAGAAAATTTTACACGATGAAAAGTGTTATTGCAGAGGATGTCGGACGAGTTTGCATCGGTGATATTCATCAAAGTTGATGTTGACGAGAGCGTAAGATCTCTTTCTTGATTTCGAGCATTTTTCTAACTCAGCATGCGTAATCATAATTTTATCGTATTCATTAACTCAGAGAGCCATCGAAACGTATGCTATACTCAAGGATTTGCGATATCCTCGTGCAGTGGGAACGCTCTAGCTCAGCTATCCCAGAACACCGTGGTGGATCAAGTTTACCAGCATAGACGGACTTTAATAAGAAAACGACTATCTTCAAAAAGCAGCTTAACCCCAAACGCGAAAAGTTCGAAGACTCTTGTGGATGATGGGCGAGAGAAAAAAAATTTGAATGAGTACACGGACCTAATCGCAAGTGTGAGACGGTTCGTGTAGTGAAAAGCTTTCCATGCAAGCTTATAATTAATCCAAGACCTGGTACCATGAGTCACCATAAATCAGCCTGTAGTGGTTATAATACCATGCACTTTAGCATTTGTCATTATATCAGAATGAAAAAAGCACATTTTCAGGAAAGTATTGCATCACGATACGACATCAAAGTCATGCCGACATTCATCTTTATACGCAATCAAGTGCAAATTGTAAGTTCTGCAGAGGAATCACTGAATGAATGATAATCTCCAAAACCATTTTATTAGTAAGGTGATATCTCTCTTAAACTTATCTTCCTATAACTTAGACGGTTAAGATCCAAAATGAACAAATATTAATCATAGATCGACAGGAGCACTTGTCGTTAGGAGTCGCCGTGATATGTAAGCGATGAATATTGGTTAGTCAGATTATGTCATGGCGTCAGTTCACTCTATATATACATTTTAGGATATTGTCGAAGGCAGTGTTGAAGATGAACTACGTCGAAAATTGAACAACATCAATAACTCAACGACCGCACCAAAAAAATTTGAAGAGTAACATTTTACGCCGCTATGATTTGAAAATTCTCGTAGCTTATTGTGGTTTTATTGAGATCTTATTCACTTCGAACAATGAAATTCAGATAGACCCTAGATGGCATCTTAGTTCCTCTACGACCAATGACAACTCAAGTGATTACACAAAAATTTATTCATATTGTAGTAAAAGGTATCAGTAAACTATGATAAAGGTATTTAGAGATTGGATGTATCACATTTTGCAGCTCTGAGCACCATTGATCGAGCTGTGATTCTCATTAAATTGAACCCATATAACATGTGCAGGAATTTAAGAAAAAAAACCAAGACTAAATTTTCAAAGCTTGCTATGATTTCTCGATCAGTAGGGTATTCTGAGGAGTTGGAAACTACATACGCTTATAGAGGAGAGTTTTCACTATCACTGGGACGTACTTGTATTCTCATGAAATATGCTCTAAGTTTCAAATTGGAATGTTATTCACGGTATTAATCGAGGACAATACTTAGAACAGCCACAGAGAGCAATAACAAACTGAAGAGCATCACTGTTTTTTGCATTCTAGGAAATCCCCAAATTTGCATTCGTGTGCTTTACGAAAAAAAGTAGATAATTCAATTTTGTGAAATGTAGAAAGTCACAGAATTTCGTTATGGCAATTAAAGGTTTTCAACGCACTTCACATAATTAGTGCTCGAAACTAACTTTACGAAAAGTTATATTTATTCCTGGACACTAGAGATTTTGAGGAGAAGAAGACTCTGAAACTGTATAATGCTATGATCCATGATCCTTCGCATCAACCCGTTGCAGACAGCAGTATAAACCATATCGCAAGCGGCGCGCAACTTTCGTTATCTAATTAGGATTTTTTCTGTTTCGGGGGAAAACTTCATTTTTTCTGGTACTCGGATGAAACATAATTTCTTCAACACTCTCAGGAGTTTTCGAGCATATAAAACTCTAATATGCGAAGAAAACTCCAAATAGAAACGTAGTTTTATATTCGTTCTTACAGCGCACTATGAAGGCCTTTTCAAAAAAAAATTACTCTCAAACACGTGAAGATTTGTATATGGAATGAGTATCAATACAGGTAAATAAAAAGCGAACCATAAACCTTAGCCAAACAAACAATCCAACCTGGTGCGAAGCACAATTTTATTTTTGCCTACTACGGCCGCGCTGAGGAGGCGTTTTCAAAAAAAAAGATTAAGCACAGGACTAAAATCGCTGAGATTTGCGCTTTCGAATAACACTAAAATTCTAGATAAAAGAATTTTTAGAGCGAAAAAAGACGTCTAAATAATGAAGGGTTGAGAGTCCCGCATCGTGCGCAAAGGTTTAATCCCATGACATACCTAAATTCAATAGAAATTCTATTGTTTCAATTCGGGGAAATCGGAATTTTTGTTCGAAGTCAAAAGCAGACATTAATTCTGTTACAAGTGCGATGTAGTCAATACATGTCGCACGTAATGTTTCAATATTGCCCACGAAATCAACGAAGTTCTCATGCAAAATTTTATTTTTTGGCATTAGCATGTAGATCGCTGAACACGTTAGACACACCTCAATAGATATATTAATTGTCTTTTCTATGAAATATAACGGGTCTATATAGATACACTACATAAAACCAACCAAGGTAATAGATACTTAGTCACGCGGGAAAAAAGCCGTAAAGAAAGACCGTCCCTTGAACGGACAGTTTTGCCGGGACGAGAGTATCACAGGATAACAAACCTCTGTAAGAAAAAGAAAAACAGAAGAAGAGAGAAACAAAACGTGGGGAGGTGCAGAGGGTGTTGGCCAACCTTACTAGGGATTACAGATATTAAATGTGGCCTAGTGAAGCAATAAATACCACATGCCTGCCTATTTCTAATGAACACTGGTGAAAAACATCCAATTAACCATATACCTAATAATGTGGAGTGCTGTGCAAAAACATTTGCGTCCACTCCGCATTAGTGGGTATATTGTAACATCATACCACCGCAAGTGGCGATCAGATAAAAAGAATTCTGATTCAATAACATTTGAGAAAATGACAAAAAACATTCTGCCTACTTTCAATGGATATCGAATTGATGCAGGCTTGTGGAAAATGGATCGTCATAGTTCTCAACGGTAAAAATGATTGAACCACGAAATATAAAATATTTCGTTACAAATAACACAATGGAAAATCATTTGAGATAAAACTCTATACATAGCCTCGAAGTGTTGTGGACGCTTATGCAGAAAAAAACATCAGCAAATGGAATATAGAAACGGACATACGGACGTAAAATCCAGAGAGAATTTCTGTGCGGGATAATTAGCAACCTAACTAGAGCACAAGTGTAGAATCACAGACGTCTGACTGTTAAATATATCACATCTGTGAAGAAAAAAAAAATATACAACAATTATGAGATAGTAAGAGGGATTCAGTTGAGAAAGATGGGCAGATAGCAGTGGCACAAACGAGCACATTTGTAGTTAACGATCAATCTCAACTGGCATTGACTATATTGGTAATATACAAGAAAGATAGAAACTTTGGGAACACCGGCAATTTTTACTTATAAGATACGGACAAAACTTAACCATTCATGGGAACTCGTGCAACAACAGATACTCTGTAATCAGAAGGTAACGAGAACCACTCTGAAACCAGTGAAACAGACTCTTAAAACCCATGTCATACACAAAGGTCCTTACAGATACATGAATACATATATACATGAATACATATATACACATCAAGGTACATGCAACATACACAAATAAAAATCTCTGGGTAACTACTGGTGGCTGATGCTATTCACGTGACCTTGAACACCAAAAGGTTTTCAAGTCATTTCGGCTACTGTGTACATTTCATCAGCGATAGAAGAGTGATAGTCGTCCAACGAATCGTCACGACTTCGCATCGGTGACAGAAACAGCGGAGCGCCACGCGAACGTTCTCGTGCTTCGCTAACAACACGCCAAATCCGGCATGTTGCACCACCGCTGAAAAAAAAAATGTTTTTTGAGATTTTCATCTGACTCTATCGGACGAAAGGATAAAAGAAGAAGCTCTCGTCGTTGACCAATCTCTAAGAGATGCGCCATGAATTTATCTTCAATTCCTTTAGCCTCATTAGAGGATCAAATTCATATGTGGCCTTTACGATAACTCGCGCTGGCCTACCTATGTGCCAAATTAGTGCTGTTTGTACTCCCATACAAGTTTCAAACCTCTAGTACCAATTCACCGACCCCATAGGGATGGATGGTTGGAAAGACCGTGAGCGCGAGATCGGACCAAGCTTTTTGTGTGTGACGCAGAGCACCTTCAACCACTGTGTCACATGTGTTCTCTTCTGTCGGATAGTGTTTTATCATCGAAGCACACACACATAATCCTACTAAAAACTTTATAGCATGACTCTTTTGCAAGAGTTTTGGGAAGATAACCTCTCACCGGTGCAAATAAGCATAGAGTGATGAAAACGTTTTGTAATCTCGTATACTGCATTTTCAGGCTAGAAGTTCTACGAAGGAATGTTAGAAAACTTGTTCAGGGATGTTTTGTGACAGTGTTTTCACCTGCAGCTGATACAAATTATCTCAAGCGGTAAAATGGAAGCAATACATTACAGTGAGCAAATGAAAAGCGAAAGGGAAAGAATAATTTCCTCAGAAACTGACATTTTGAACAACAGTTGACATTCGCTAAAGTCACAGACATATTTCTAGGTAATCATTTTATCTGCTTACTTTCAGTGTGATATAATTATGTGCATTCACACTTTCTTTCTAACACGAACTAGCAGCTACGCGTATTGTGTATTACTCTAATCAGTGAACTGAGAAAATATAATTGGCTCATTCTGATCAATCTGTAAAGCATTAAGAGCGACAGTAGCTGTCATGTCGCGAGATTTTCGATAGCAAATATCCAGTCATAACATCATGTCGCGCTCGGCTGCTTACCAGTGGACATGATCAATTTCTCGTAGCTGAGAACATAGCAGTTCCGACAATTTGAGGAATTGCGGGATTGCGAACACGACAAAAGTGTAGTAGATAGTCTGCTCTATCGCACTATGAAGATAAATTTCTTATATGTATGTTAGTTTTTACTACGTATTGATGTGGTATGTCACGCGCACACATTGTTGTCTACATTTACAATTATTTTACACCTTGAATTGCGATATTTTCGGGGTCAACTGCGATATTTTTTATGCTCACATATCTCATACAATAATCATGATTCATCACAGCTATTTGAAGGGAGTTTTAGTGAAGTGTTAGCCAAATAACCGGTCAATGAAGATATCTGGAGAAAAGGTTCTCTGCAAAATAGCAAGTGTACAAATTGACTTCCGGGAGCCCCTTAGACAGACGACAATCAATTGCCGGTCAGAACTCGTTCAAAAAGTTGCTTTTCTCTTCAAATTTGAAAATGTAAAAATGAACATTCCCGGCTGAAATCCCCATAATATTGGTGCTCAGATAACTGAATGATTGCACAAAGTTCAGATGAAAGGCCCTGTGCGCCAAATTAAGCTATCAGAAAGAAAGTAACTATACAAAGGTCATAGTAGCCACAAAGTGATCCTACAAGTAACTTCTGTAAAGATCATGGGCGTCGTGTGAGAGTCAATTCGATGAAGTGTTTAGTTTTGAATACCATGAAAGTTTATGCTTGATATTAATAATGCTGTAGTTGAAGGTAAACTAAAAAGTAGCCTAAGTATGGAATTTGTTATCCGTTGATGAGGTTTTTATGGATAGTTGCAGGTTAAAATGGAATCAAAATGAAATGATGCAGAATATGTGAATAAGTCATTCTATCAGGATTGGTATCAGAGATTGTTAAATATTTATTTCATGATGAAGCGTGATTATAACATGTATAGACAGGCCAAAAAAAATTAAAAAGAAGTACTCACCTTACGCCTATTGCCAGCAATTCTTCTCTGCTTACAAGCTCAAAAATATCCTGTTTAGTGTACTGTTCACCGATAATCAAACGCAACGACCGCTCATCAATTTCTAATGAACGTAGCCATGAGATCAGCTCCTCGGTTGCTCTAAATTAATCTCATCAAAATTTTCTCTTTATCGGTCAAAGTTGTCAATTAGAACTGAAAAGACGTCGAATAATACTTAAACATAAATCAAAATAAAAAATCAGTTATAACTAAACTTTCGAACTGTTAATCGTTAACGATACGAACCTGCTTATGTGACCATCAACAGCATGATTTATTTTGTGATTTTTGTGAGTTGGTGAAGAGAATGCATCGGATCGTGGAAGAGGACCGTTACTCACTGGAGGATAAGTGCCGCGCCAAAGAGCGCCACGACATCCGCCGTATAATGCGCCTGACAACGCACCTGAACGACACGTAGTAGTAATTGAAACAGAGGCAATAAAAGAAAACAAATAAAACCGATTATAACAGTCCCACTGATGGTCTGCCGTCTCACAAAGTTTCTAGTATTTCGATGTAGTGAACTGTAATCCTTTCGGTACCGCTCAGAACAATCTGCACTAGCGCGCGACATCGCATCTCGTTCAACTATTCTGATTGCAATGTTGCGCCTGAGGCAAGATAGCCGCGCGAGCGACAAGCGCGACGCCGCTTCATATTACCAGCGGTGCCGTAAGGAATAATGTAGTTTTCATTCAATCGCAGGCAAGGCTATCCCCTAAGAAATGAGTGGGACATTATACAGAAAGATACAACTTATTCTTGTCAGAAAAATAACACATTTCAGAAAATGCTGTGTTCTTATGGATCTTTGCTTCAGAAGCTCCTTCTTACCAAATGTCTAATTGTTCGACGACGTCTAATTGTTATGGCACAAGGACCACTAAACAGCATAGAAGAAACCCGTAGAGTATGGACGCTATAAACCCTATATGCCCATACGGTTGCGAGTGTGGTTAATTATTCCCAAATGTCAGCTATTATTCATATGATACGAAAATAATGGCCGATTTCAACTGACCTCGTATGGAACCGTGCTAAACTGAAACGAGAAACAAAAGCATCTTTAGCTTGCTTCAAAATATTAGGTTGTCCCATAATTTCTTTCGCACTCTTGTTTTATCCAGTTTTTTCTATTTCACACGGGTTATAGTCAAAAAGTTGAGCTATGCTGGAGAATTTTCTACGGACACTACAATTCGATCGTATCATCATCGCACGCCATCTAAATAGAACGGGCTATCAAAAAAAAAGATGCATGATGGAGAACTCATGCATTGGCAGACCACGATCGCGCTGCACCGTGACCATCTGCAAAGCCCTGTGCTACGACAGCATAGGCAGGACTTTCTCGAGTCTATCATCACTGGAAGTGAGTCCTCAGTCTTCTACAAGAAGAGCAAGCACCACGCCTTCTGGCTTCCTCGCGGCAAAGACCAGCCAGCTCAACCACTACCCAAGTTCTGTGATCCAAAGATCACGGTCTCGGTTTTCTGAGAGTAGCAGGGAATGCTGTTTTGGAAACTACTCGACAACATGCAGATAATCAATGCCAACTTCTACGGGGAGCAACTTTGAAAGTTGGCCCCAACAGGCCGAGAGATGCATCCGAAACGGCTCAGTGTCGCCCTTCTCCAGAATAACGCTCGACCTCACATTGCAAAATCGACTCGCCATATTTTGGAGAGATTAGGCTACAACATAGGAGCACATCTACCATACAGTCCTGATTTCGCTTCATTAGCTTACTTCCGCGTCTTAAGGCAGCATTTGTGGGAGAAAAATGTAAAGACTACAATTAGCTCAGAAATGACCTCAACGACTTCTTTGATAGCCGTTCTCATTCATTTTGGTGGGAAGGCTTCCAATCTTCGCCCAGCAAGCAGTTACAAATCAGTGGTCATGGTGATAATAATACTGTTAATTGATAGATTTCTTCAAATAAATTACAATATAATTGATAAAAGCGTCGAAATGCAAATAAATCATAAAACTACACATTAGAGAGATGTTTATGTTTTATAAAAAAAAATTTCTGATTTTTTGAAGAACACATAATATATTTACCAATTTTTTTCGTTGAACCTTCTATCCTACATACGAAAGAAATGAACAATTGACTGAGCATATGTGAAGAAAAAATCCCTTACGAAATATTGACGGTTTAGCTTTACTATGTGTGCACGCACGGTAATTTTGATAGTACTCCATTTATAAGCCATTCAGATTGAACCTATCCGTCCCAAGACGACCATTATTTTGAAGTACTTTTTGTTGTGACTCAGTGGAAACTTATAATGTTTTAAAAGTAAGCGTTACGAGCTACCTTCTACAAATTACACTACAGTATTTGCCGCAAACTTCAACGATATGATATGAAAGCGCATTGAACGCGAAATTTCAAAATAGCTTGCTAAGTTAGAATCATGAACACCCTTCCAGAATTCATATCTCAACGCCTCTTATCCTCCGGAACTCACTTTTCATAATCGAAAAAAATTATCGGAAGAGCTAAAGTTAGAGGTAAAGTTAAAGTCAAAAGCTAAGAAGTTGAGTTATGCAGAAGTTGAAAAGTCAGAAGTTAAGACAAAGTTAGAAGTTATGAATTCAACCACGGCTTCAGCCTAATTAGGGTTTATGCCGATTTGTGGTTTCCAAATAAATCCCGTTGACGAATGATTGCTGGCAATCACCTAAGAGGATTAAACACAGCTGAGAAAAAGGCAGAGCGTGAGCCTTGATCGTGTACTGGAAAACGTAGAGAGTTTTTAGATTGGGTCGTCGCGGGTTCAGAGGCACTCCAGTTTCAAGTTTTCCTTGAATCCCAGCAGCCTCACAATTATCGTTAGAACTCAATTTCTTAATGGGTCGACACCGCTGACAAGCACCATATGCATTAAACAACTGATATCTTCTGAAACCACACCAGCATTTCCCAATAAATGCTTGCTTCGAATGAAACTCTTTCGCCTCATGATTGATGTTGTGGGAAGAAGAAATTTAAGGCCACTGGTAGAGCATAAATGGATCCAAAGAAACCAATCAAAAGTTGCTCGAGGTAAACTGAGGCTTGCAATAAAGGAAGTAGTACATCGGTTTGCAAAACCGACTTTCTGTTAATTTTGTGCTTGAGCATTAAATTGATGTGCTCCTTGTTGCCGTGAGTTGAGCGTACATCTATATGTCTCCCCAATCTCGACTTCAATGAGCTGACTGATTGCGTAAAAGCATGGGCCAAGCAGTCAGTACATGTTTACAGTGGAATGGAGCGTGCGAGGTTTAACCAGCATCCTCTACTGTGACTGAAAAAAAAGCTCCAGATATCATCAAGTATAAATCAGACTACCTGAGAAAAGACGGATATGAGAAAAAGAAAAGATTGGAAACAGTAATTTTGCCTACAATCCGTGAATATAGACCATTCAAATGTATATTAGCATAATGTACATCATTGGAAACCGTAACCCATTACCTGATATGAAGCCGGAACATGACGCTGCCATGTCGCGCATGTTTTGCGTTTGTGCAATGCTCGAAATCAAATGCTGTTTTAGTTCTTCTTGAGCAGCAATGAGCCTAAAGTGATGAACAATAGGTCTGCCATTAGATCAGTAGGTCAGCACCAACGCTAAGTTTTATTAACAACTTCTATCCTCTCTCAACAGGTCAATCAAGTCCTATCTTTCGCTCAGATTTAGATTTTGATGTGCCTGATTTTTAGCGGGCAACAGGTTTCCTCATTATGAAATCATAGCGAAAACGCTCGACTCTGATTTCATCATTATTCCTCTAGAGGTGCACATTAAGGCAAAAGGATCCTATACCAAGTTTTAGTCCTAAATTTAGTCACATCAGAGGTTATCAGAAGTGCACAGTGAGTTTGGAATTAAGTTTTGCGATTTTAGTATGATTCTATTCCATAGAAAACACCTAGCTCAAAGAGGGCCTTCCTTCACGCTTTCAGACTCAAGACAACTATATCAAACAAATTTTTACATAAACTATAGTTCGACATCGAACCATAGCTCCAGATCAAACGGATCTGTACACATACTCATACAAGCATGTCGTCGCATTCATCTATTTGGCGACATACGACAGGCGTAAAGACCGAAAACAAATCTTAATTCCGCTTACTTTTCCCGGAGTTTGTCATTGGCTTCAGTGATCGCGTTCAGATACTCTCTGCGCTCTTCTCGTCGTTCATCTCGTGAAGGTGGTCGACTGCTATCTCCTATTTCTAATTCGGACTGACCAGACTCTCTAGAGACGGAAGTCCGTGGTCCCAGATACGTCCCGAGTGTGGCCGCATCTTGGACCTGAAACATAACGTGCCTGAGAGACGGTGAACTTAGGCAAACGCACAGCAAGATCATGTTAGAAGTAAATCACATTCGGAAAAGTGTTAGTGAAAAACATCTCTTGAATTCTTAAATAGATAATGTCTTATGCCTCAACAAAACAATTTATTTACCACTTATGATCTAGTTGAATAATCAACGCGGTAATATAATTCTTACTCGTTTTCAAATTATATAGAGCCTAATAATCGAATGTACTTGTTATTGAATTTGCATCAAATATTATATAATCAGAAAACGCTGCAGAATTTATACCATCACAAAACGTTCGAAAAACTCGCCCGAGATATATAAGGGATCGTTTTCTAGGTCTAACATGATCATTTTTCAATTATTTCAAAGCGAAATCGTATTTTGCCAGTAGATACCAGTAAAACGACAGCCATTGCACAAATCCACGTGACAGCACAAAACTTACTATCGCGAAATTTGCACATGGCCTCGCATTTTCTTATAGCACATCGCACACGATTTTTCACAGTAATGCACTTTTTTAACTCTTAAAAGGCTAAATGTGCTATTAGAAATCACTCATCAACGGCTAGTGATCTGGGAAGACTAATCGGCACTGAACACGGCTGAGCTGGAGCGATGATAGAATGGCGGCATTCTCAAGTTGAAGTCATGAGTGAGGGGATGGGTAAGATGTGGGCCTTGGTGAGCAGTGGAGATAACACGCAAAAATTCGAAAACGATAGTCGCGGGTACGAAGCGCATTTGAGGTTCCAAGTTTTGCTCATATGTCATCATTCTCGTGAACATTTTTCACATCGTACTCTATTATGAGACGAACAGGCAGTAAATAAAAGTTGAAACATTGTGACTTCTTGAACGAGTTTTCATAACTGGCTCTAGAAGTTACGCAAAATTTTGAACTATCACATTTTTACACTGAAAAATTATATCGACTTAGCAATTTTCCTATAATAATCGGTGGTATTAACATCATACAAACTGTTATTTTGTAATTCAAAGCTGACACACCTACAGATTTCGTGCTCACCTAAAAATCTAGGCAAAATGGCCAGCGAACAGTGCTATAATAGTATGGATTCACACAAGAGGTAAATCTCCTTTGGAGTCGGCTTTAACAACTCCTAATTCTCAGACTTCCAAAGTCTTCTGCTTTTTAACAATAAACAACAACTCTCCAATAACTAGACGATCTAAGGGGATGCAAGCATGAAAAAAGTATAGAGGAAATTTTGCAGTTATTCCGAGTGTTTTATTAAGACCACACTCAAATCACGATATATCTCATAATTATTATTTGAGCCAACTTGTCATGTGGTCTTATGAGACCTTGTACAGCCCCATCAACGTGTTTCGGCCTTGCGGGCTCGTCAGCCGGGCAGGCCCTTCGCCTTTAGCCAATCCTCTCGGGGGTTCCTACATCCCCTATAAAGAGATAGGAGACGATGAACGTACACATTCGCCGTCATGGATGTAGGGACCCCCGAGAAGATTGGCTTAAGAGGAAGGGCCTGCCCGACTGACGAGGCTGCAAGGCCGAAACACGTGTATGGGGCTGTACAAGATCTCATAACAGACTACATGACATGTTGGCTCAGATAATAATTAAGAGAAGGAAATTTGCTTTTATCGTTTCATGAGCATGAATGGCATATATGCTACTTCTCACTGTTTGCTACTACAGTCAAAACCACACATTCACGTTTCTGTCAACATCAAAAATGTTTGGCACCTTATGTTGAGTCTATTTCCGTGAGCCACGTGCTGACACACGATGACCGAAATGAGTCAAAATAAGCCATTTGCTGAGCGGATGAAAATTTGTGTACCAAGATTTTTCTGTTGAGAAGATGGAGGGTCTACTGAGCAGACCTCTTCAGGGTCTGAAGAAGGCGAAAACTCAGAAAGTCGGTTACTATGCCTTGCTATCAACGACTTCGCGTTCAAAGAAAAAAAAAAACACGAAAGCAAGCTGTTGCCGTGGTTCAATGAAAATAGGCTTCTAGGAGAATGAACAGTAGCATGAACAAGGACAAACAATCAGTAAACAACGATACTTGAAGAATTAATAGTGAAAGGGTATCTCACATGCAGTTGTGCCGAAACATCGGGGCTTAACAACGAAATCGCCGTCTGCACTGCACTCTGAATCAAGTTCGACAGCGCGAACATCCAATGTGGTTTTATATCAAGCCGTCGAAGCACTGGCTGAATAGAATCTGAGAAAGTGAAGATCGCCATATTCACCTGAAAACACAACAATTCATCTAAGCCTCCACTTTTCTTGACACTACAAGGACAGTAAGATTAGGATGGAGAATTAACTTTTTCATTGCTCTGAACACCTATAAATGAAGGAAAAACATGTTCTAAAAGCCATTTAGTAGAAATAGCCTGGTTTACTACTGAATTTAGTTTAGAAAAATTAGAACTAACAAAAAACAACGCCAAAACAATATATCCTCAAATGGAGAAGTCATTCTATGATATAATGATAGTCACTACTTCCCCAACATGCTGAAAAACGAGCCATCAATTTCAAAAGGCGAAAAATAACAACCTCGTGCCATTTCTAAAATGAAAAGAGAGTTCGGAAGATGTTTTCTATCAATCAAGCCGCGGTTGATTGAAGATCGACATCTCAAAGAATTATATTCCTGACTGATTTCCCATTTTAGCAAAAATTACCTTTTGTAGGTGTTTCCTTTTCATTCTGAGGTATTTCTCAGAATAAAATGTAAATTACCTCAAAATCAAAGAGTATCATATAAAATACTAATCTTTTAAAGCTTCTGTACAACCAAAACTGGTTAGCGTTCTCTTCTACGAAATTCAGGATGATTCTCTACAGTATCTCCTCTGTGAGTTGAAAAAAAATGGCGCTAGGAATATCACAAAGAACTATACTTGAGCCTTAGAAATAATTCATGGCTCTAATTTAATTTAGAAGTGGAGAACTAGTAAAATCAGTACCTGAGAGATTTTCGCCGTATCGTAGTCGAGTAGACAGCGAATCTCATCCAATGCATCCTGTATGTGTCTCGTTTCTTTCCTAAGTAGAAATTCACGCATTCCGTCAAGTAACGTTTCAAGCATGTGCGTTGTAACCTCAATTATCAATGATCATGAAACCTCAAGAAACCTCAATAATCATGATATCTTTTGAAATCAGAGATAAAAAGAAGAGAGATCAATAAAGAAAACCACAGAGAGACATTTAGCGGCTAACAAAAAGATGAACTTCCAATTAATTTTAATTTAATTTCAATTACAATACTTAACACGTCATAGAACTCTCTCTAAAAGATATATCTGCAACGAAAATAAGTTGAGCATTAGTTATACAGAAGAGTGCGAACAGAAGAGGTTATTGAAAATAGTGAAGGCTTTTCGCTTTTAGTGAATTCTCACCCATTTTCTCTTTCCATTCTGAACCGTAAATTCATATAACACAACTACATCATTAAGATAACGGAAACAACGGTCTCCTAGATGGATTATCTTCACTACAGCAGAGAATCGACTATATTACGATGAATCACTAAGAATTTCCGCTGTCTCTTATAAAGGAGGAAAACTTACCACTACTTTGACACTGTCCATTGATGCAATAATACCACGCATCCATGTATCGATGATCTGAACAACACTTGTGGCAAAAACATGAAATGAAACCAAACCTTTTTATAAAGTGCATCAGAAGCTACAGTGTATCAAATCTTTTTTCTCTGTGTTGCAAACAACGCAGACATAACAAAAATAGTAAAAAACAAGGATAAGCCCTTGTGTTATGTAACCTAGATACGTTGCTGTTTACTCGAAAGCTGATGTCATAATTGACTTTAGTGGTAGCATTAGTTCGAAAACTAGTAAAAACACACAGTCCACGCATCTCAACGGGTTCGGAGTATCTTGGAATGTCGCGAAGCCAAAAAAACTCTAGAAGTGAAGCTGCAAAAAGTGGATGGCAGTCATTTCGTCGTTCTGACATATCGCCGACGTTTTTTGTTTGCAACCAGAGCGACCCAATTTTCCCACCGTATTATAACGTGCGACGAAAAGCAGATCCGCTATGATCTGACAACGATTGGCTCAATGAATGAACCACGATGAAACTCTGTAGCAGTTTCAAAATAAAACTGCAATGAAGAAAGGCTATGCTGACTGTTTGGTGGTGTAAAACTCCTTCGATCCATCAATCCATCATAGTATTTTGAACTAAAGTGAAATTACGAGGACGAACTCCGGTCAGAACGTCGACGGAATGGACCACAAACGTCACGACTAAGCTCGTCGTTGGATTGGGGCCAATTCTTTTCCAACATAAGGCTCTGCAATGTGTGGCACATCTGACATTGAGATGGATGACCAAGCTCCTCTTCGAATCCTTACCTCATCCACCATACCTGCCAGACCTCTTGCCTAACTACTGTCATCCCCTCAAGCATTTCAATAACCCTTTGTGTGCGAAGCTCTAATGTGAGGATTTCTCAGACAAGACTGGCAGGACTATGGGGCAAAAACCTCTTCTCAACTATGCATCAGCCGTGTAAAAACGTCATCGATTTATATTTGTCGCACCACAATATTCAGGTTTTATTTCAAAGATTTTGCCAAGTCACTTTCTTCCTTGAAAGTCAGGAGTAAAGAGGAAGTTATCATGTCGAATATTTTTTCCTGAATTCAAGAGTTTTCAGGAAGAGAGGCTCAAATCAATCCCACTCAGGAAAAAACTCGACCGTATAAACGTAACGGTGATTAGATTGTTGACTAACCCATTCTAAGGTAGGTAACGCTTCCTGTAGCAACGCATACGCTTTTCTTGGAAGGATTTTTCAAATTGTGTTTCTCTATTGTATTTCACTAACCTGTTCAGAGTAGTCAGACATGAACTGCGCCAGTGTATGCCGTCGCTCCGAATCTTTTTTCAGCATAAAGAACCTGAAAAGGTCAACAACAGCTCTGGTGTGATTTCGTTCCTGAAGAACCGCAGAAGAATTTGGCTGCATCTCACAACTTAATTATGATGGCTAAATATGTTTTGAGTCTAACCCGGGTATCAATGATCAATGGACCCGGTATCCGACATTGAATTCATGTCACTTTTGATCACTGGACTATTCTCTTTATCGTTAAAGAAAGAAAATGAGCACATATCACTATCACGTGAGCGACTGACATCACCATCAATATCCACAAAAGAGAGGTGAAATAAAGTTGTTGCATCTGCACAAGATAACGGCGACGCACTTTTTTCTCGCAAAAGCACTAATTGTTCAACTACTTCAGCTCTATCAATTGACAGGTTAGGGAAAAAGTTCTGAGAAAATGCTTGTAACTTTTTTGGGTGTCGGCCATTTTCTATGTTGTGGGCTCATTCAAAAGCCCGTCTTCTCCCGCATTGATTGGTGTATAATTTATCTACTTATTTCAAGATGGAGTTAACAAGCGAGCCCCAAGCCAGAAAAGACGAGCTTTTAAATGAGCCCAAAAACATAGAAAATGGCCGACACCCAAAAAAGTAACAAGCATTTTCTCAGATTTTTTGCCCAATCTATCAAAAAGTAGTAAACAGTAGCTCGTTTTCACAGTTCTTTCCGACACAGATCATTTTATATATTTTCACTATTCTGTATTTCGCTGGATCGATTTATCCATCAACTCAAAGATTTTATGTGTGATAAGACGCTGTATACTCAACATAATAATTGAACTAGCCAAAAGCTAACTCCTATAAATATGCCTTTGAAAACAACTAATTTCGATAAGCTAGAGAAAATTAATTTCTCACAGGTCAACTTCCTGCAAAAGATATCAAATAGCCGTTACCCACCTGTTCGAGCTATTCGCACTTTCATCCGAAATTGTTCTGTTTAATAATGTTGAAGCGCCAGAACGGGATGAACCCATACAGGGCGACGGCACTAACTGTGGATGAGTGTTGTCGTCCATAATCGGACTGTAAAAGATTTCATTCTATAACTTTATTAACTATATATACATATGTATACACATTTATGCACGCATACAGAAACATGTATATATATAAATATATATATATATATACATGTATATATGTACATATATGGTTTCGTTTGATTTATTTCCAGAAGCGACTGACTATCTCACTAATCAAATATTTCACTAATTGCTTGATGAGCAGAGAATTTTGATATGAAGATTTATTTAGTAAACACTAACTGACGTTTCAACGGATTCGCCTTCTTCAAAGCCGCTGTGTTAAGATCCTTTAATTACTGGTGGAGACCAGCCACACAGAGTCTTACATGAGTGAGGAGTGTCCATCAAGTCTAAAGGCACTCCTCACCCATGTAAGACTGTGTGGCTGGGCTCCACCTATCTACAAGACCCTAAATCATTAGAACATTCCTGAAGAAAGCACCGTCGAAACGTCAACAAGTGTTAACGAATAAATCCTTTTAACAGTTTCATGTCTCTTCATCAAGGTATAGTTAGTTTTAATTGATAGTTTCTCAATAATAGTTACGCAATAAATGAATTCTTCTTCATTTAACCGCTTTCAGCGATGGTATGATGTTATGAACCCAGTGATACAGAGTAATGAGCAAGATTTCTGCGTAGGTAGGACTCGAACCTGCATCCCACTCTATGCGTGGGCGCGTGCTCAATTTACCAACGTCCGTTTGCCACCACTCTTTACACAACAGTTTTTTCGCGCTCTTTCGAAAGAGCAATTGTGGTTCGAGTCCGCTTCAAATACATCAGGTTCCAAGTTTTGCACGCATCTCTGCGCTCTTGTGTTTGTAAAAATGATCAATTATGAATTTAATGATGAAATAGATAGATCTCTACAAAAAATAAAGTAAATGCATGTATGAAGTGTGTTGGTCGATTATCGACTATAAGCGAGCGGACGAACAATCAAAAAAAAATTGCGCTATTTGAATGAAAAGGTGCCTATCACGAATTAACAAAGTCATGAACAACAAGTTATAAATTGTGATAAATTATTGGAACAATGGCTCAAACAGACCAGAACAATGATAGATGAATATCACAGCTGACGAAAACTATTACCTAGATGGCTGGCTGAGCGGAAATCCGGGATGAGAAGTCGTAGTGCCTGCACTTGCACAGCCGTCTGGTACTGGACTACACGAGATAGTTCTCGTTCGACTGTAATTCTATTTAAAAAATACGATAGTGTTCAACAATTAGAATTGATTAAATGCATGACTTGCACTAAAATAGAACTAAATTATGTAAATTTAGCAAATAAACCAAAGCAAAGTGAAAAATTCAAGCTCACTGACTAGATACTTCGATTGCTGTACAGCCTATTGAAAAATTTTTTTCCCGTTTAACCAACTGATGCGTTTCCAAGTGTAAAGAGAGTAAAGAGTCAGAAAAACAACTTAACATTGTTTTGAGCACCACTCTTTGTTATTAATATAGAATCCAAGCAGAAAACGTTACATACCGATTCAGGATTAATGTAAGAGTGCTTATAATATTCCGAAAATCAAATAAACGACAGAGAAATCTAGAGCACTTCTTAGACCCTTCTAAACCTACTCAAGCGCTTCCAGTTTTAAATTATATCGGTCGAAAAAGACCTGAGTTGCTATATGTGGTATCTATAAAGATATTATCACAATACCTGTTGTCAATCATGAGGTGAAGGCGCCTCTCTTCCATGACACTGGCTCCGGCTGACTGGGGCGTAGTTGACATTTCGAATGACCCGCGATCGTTGACGCCGATGCCTCCAATGTACGACGTAGAACGCAGCATTTCTCAACAGAGGAAAAACACAGGATCCCACCAGGAAGAAAGGACAAGGAGGAGATAATATAGTGACAGAAATCTAAGATAAGACTGCAAAGTGATGGGTGAGGGTAATGAAGAATAACACTCCTCTAAATCATCATTCTAATAAACGCAGCGATATCAACTAGATTACTGGACACCTCAATCAATGTACCCTCTCTAACAAGTAACTTAAAAATGAAGCCGGATTTGAGGATCAATTTCAGATACACCCTCATCTTCCATAACTAAGCAGTTCCTGGTTTTCAATTCACCTCAAATGCTCTGCGAGCATTCTGATCAGAGGATGTACGTAGCGTAGAGGTTAGAGGTGCCCTGTGAGCGACACATACATGGTCTCTGCATCGAACGTGCGTCCCGAGATCACCAAATCTTCCATCTATTTAGTGTCGAAGAACTGGCACCACATTGTTGGATACCACACTCACTCCATACATCAAAAGGCAACCGCAAGCCATTGTATAGGATAGATGTGCATTCAATCATCCATAATGATGCTTTATGGAGTCAAATGCATGGAGCATACTTCTGGGATTGATCAACTTCGAGAATACTTTCGCATTTTTAGCAGTAGGATAGTTCTCTAAGAGTTTAAGTGGCAGTGTTTGACGGAATTTTGCAAGGTCGGCACCTTTCTGCTGGCAAGGATTTTTGAGGAAACCTTTCTTGTTGGACATTTTTTCACTTTCAAAAGCTTGAATCTCGAAAAACAAAACGCACTTATTCAAGAAGGCTTTCTTACAACACTAAGCGTTAAAAACAGATTTATATTTCACATGTGTCGCGCAATATCGCGCTTAAATTTGGCTGCACAAAAGTTTTCTCTTGAGACTACCACAAACCACTAGATATCGTAAATCTTGCAGATTTCAATACTGTACTTGTTTTTCAAGAAGGCATTCATGCGGCGGTGTAGCGAGGAAAATAAAATTGTGTTTAGTATGGGTCTCGCTACCGCGCGGATTTTCGTTATTTACCTAGAAATTGTTTCTCCGCTTCATGGAGATCCTCATGTTTTCTCTATCGAAACTGTAGATGAAACGTTGTCCTATGGTCATGTGGGCTTTGGCTTTCCATTTTTACTTTGTCTCACTAGATGAAACCTGCTAATAAGCCTGAACCTAACCAGGTCAAGCTTATGCACGAAAAGTACGTGAATGTTGAGGAAATCTTGAAGTATCATACTCAAACGTTTCATTTAGTCTTTTTCAAGCAGATAAAAAATCCTAAACTCATTAATGAAATTCGCAAGCAATTTGTGAATTACGCTGCGCGGTTAATTCACTGCTCATGCACCCTAGCGACAAGTAAGGCGCTGTCTGTTTGAAGCTCTATATTATTTTCTGTGCTACAGTGCAGTGAAATATTCTTTTTAGAAAACAACCGCAGTGCTGGATTTGCCGAAACATACACTATCAAAGGTTACTGTAAATTTAACAGAAGAGCTGTCCTGCGAGGAATACGCGTGTGAGATACACATCTATCTCTTATGCCAAATCACTATAAGAAAGCCTTTTTGAAATAGAATTACACTTTTGAAATCTCCGATATGTACGCTATAATGGATGAAGTCTGCTCTGCGAATTATAAAGGCGATAATGAGCGACGCGTGTGAAACATAATTTTAATTTCGAAGCTACAGCGCGGCAAGAAGGTTTTTCTGTAACACAAATACATTTTTGAGTTCTCCCAGATTTGAACATTTGAATGATTACTGAAGTTTTGATGGATAGCCTTTATTCAAAAGAAGTTTTCCTTCAAAAATTTCTGCCCAATAACAGAAAAGTACCAAAAGGTTTAGTCAGCTGGTGATAACTTTAGTCACTATACTTGGTAAGCACTTGAAGAGTTTCAGTTCCTAATTGCTCCAAATTTTCACTGTTGGTTACGAAATGTTGAGTGGTGCGTTGCCGTGCAAATGAATAAATCTTTTCGACTGATCGAATCAGTGCATAGTTGCACGATCTTCGCATAAGCGCCAGTTTCCACAAAACATCTCTCTGTCGTTTTTTCACAGCTAAAGTCTAAGCAGTGCGGATGATTTCATGAACGACTATCAATTAGCTGTCTCAACCTTCTGCTGAGATCAATTAATCCTTCAAAACTAATCTGGTGTTTTATCTTTGCCCATTAATACGTTGGTGGCAAGTTAACACAACACTGCTCGCCATTTTCGCCTCACATCACAATGCAGTAATGAAACAAATCGTTACTCTTCGTGAAGAAAGCATAGAAGAATTCAACGATGGTTGTTTTTAGCTTTTCTCAATCCACATAAGACTGATAGGTGGTTTGGAATAATTTCGTAGTTCCACAAGCTTTCCTGCTTTTAAGTTTTTTTTCCAACCCATTATTTCATCGTAGAATAGAATAGAAAACATTATCGTTAACGTGCAAAATGAAATCTTTCTTCAGAACTGTGTAATCGCAGCGAACATAAGCAAACAAAACTTTAATTAGGATAAAGAAGCTAAACTCTTGGCGTTAACCAATTTCCGGTTGAGCCACGCATTCGACTTCATCACAAATAGTTAAAAGTGTTTGCACGCATATCTGGCCTTTTTTCATGGCAGCCTACCGATGTGTCAAACGAGTGATGATGTCCTCCCAAACCAAGTCTGGCGTCAATTTAGCGATCTTGGAGTGATTGAAGGTTTGATGGGTGCATTGGAAGTGGGATCGAGCCAATGACTACGAGTGCGTTACAAGAACCTCAGATCACTGCGCCACATGCAGCACGTTGGAATAACATTAATGCCATACTTTTGGAAACCTACTAAAATCAAAAAACCAGATCGATGGCAAATTTTTGTCTACGAATTTGATCGGAGCTGTAGTGTCAGAGAGGTGATGACATGACATATTGCTGATACAATAATCATAAAGAAGGTGATTTCAGTACTAATGGTGCCCAAAATATGAACCCCCAGAATATTTGATTGCAGTAAAATTGAGAGCTGTTTTTCAAGTGGGAAGTTACTAAGGAAGACCCGAACTGGCTGAGTAATCCTATTGTGAGCTAGGAGCAGTGGACAACCAAAAACCTAAATTTGAATAAGCCAACAAAACATTCCAGGCTTTACATTTTACAGCTGGAAGTGATGACGTAAAGAGTCAACAAGGATAACTCACAATGACTCAGCAATAGTGACCATGTTTTATATTCAGAAGAACTCCAAAAAGAAGTTAGCTAAAAGAAGAGGATCAGTTACAACAAAAGTCGGCAATTTGTTAATCGACTAGTCGGATGATAAATGGTGGATATCGATCGTATGGAAGTGGAGCATTACAGGGGCTTTCAAAAAATTCTCCCTTCAAATTAATGGAAATGTCGATTGCACAGTTGTTCAGATCAGTTGATATGTGAAAGATAAATCACCTCATGAAAAATTCAAATAATCAAAATTACCTCGATTCTTGTTGATATGATCGATCTGTTTCTTGCTCATCGACCCGCTACGAGTTCGTGAGATGTTAGCACTAGAACACATGAAACATTCAATGAAGATTCCAATCTCGATTCTTAACTCACAAACGTAAGGCTATCTATGTGTAAAACATTTATATAAAACAGAGGTTTATCCCCTGTCAAAATCATCCAAAACTAGGACTCCAGCCTATTCTTACCGGATGTCAACGATCTCATCAATCAGCGTCAAAAACAAAGGGCCTCATACAAAAAGTGTGACGCCTCATATTTATCACATTTATTAAGCATACGAATCAAATAAGGAAGCCCCAGGGCGGGGACAAATGGAGACTTCACCATTCCAGTTTGCGTACTCGATCACGAGATCTAGATCTAATATGAGTAATTCTTTGAAGAAATTGTATAGAGAATAAAAGGATGAAACTCTCGGCATTGGACAATCCCTGAGGAATGCGCCATGAATTCGTCTTCAATTTTTGACTTCGCTTGAGGTGATTGAATGCATATCTGGTCTTTACAATGACTCGCGGTGGCCTCCCGCTGAACCTAGTCAGTGCTGCTTATCCTCCCAGACAAGTCTGAGAACGGTCTGGCGCCAATCAACCGACCGTGGAGGAATGGAAGATTCGGTGAGCCATGAGCGCAAGATCGCACCATTGACCTAGTGTGCGACTCAAAGCAACTTTAACCACTGCGCCACATACGCTCATTGTATATTGTCGCCAATTGTATACATGGTCCAGAATATTGTTACGGAAAAGCAATTCCTCTCACATCACAGGGACGGCAGATGTTGGAAATTTGCTATCAGAACTCCAAAATTCACCAAAGAACTCGCCAATACATGCATTCAAAAAACTTTTTTTTTCATCAAAAATCCTAGACCACTACAAATTTTAGTTCGTTCAGTTAATCTAAACTAGTTGGAAGAGCCTGATTCAAACGCGCAACAATGTTCCGGAACGTTCTTGATGGATATCATGGAAGGTGCCGAATATTTATAATTAACAGAAGTGCTGCTAGAATAAAAGTCTTTGTACTCATGAATCATTGTCTCTGCTTCGAAATTAATAAGTACATTCGACATCTGTTGCAATCAGCTGCCTTGATTATAGCTCCATTTTATAGCTTTTTCTAATTGAAAAGAAAGCTCATTCATCGTAAGATGTGGTTGTATCTAAACTACTCTTTGCGACGTTATGGCCACGCGATGGGGACCAAGCTAGCCATCTAAAACTTGTCCGCTGTCATATTAAGAGTTGCGGGCGAACCTAATGATCTTGTGCCACTATTTCCTCGTTGCCCTGCCAGATTTTAATGCTCATATCATTTTTAAAAACCGACGAAAACTTGGCGCGTGAACTGCCTGCATTTACTTTGGGATAAAATCACGAAGTGGTTAAAAGTTAATCTTGCATACGAATCACACATGGACGCCAATTTCTACCTTTCTTAGAAATACAAGATCTCAAGTCAAAAGTAGCGCATAATTAAGAAGAGTGTCTCAAAAAATTGATGAGTTTCCTGAAGAGTGCTCTAATTACTAACTTTCCCAACTAACATAAAAGTGATCACAGTCATCCGTTCTTTTATTGAGCTCGTGCTCAAGTAAACTCAAAATGAAATGAATTAAAGCTCTAAATGACCTAGGAATTTTGGACAATCAGAGATTAAAAAGAGACAATGATGAAAAGAACATTCACAATAGGTTTACGGTTGAGAAATGTGCAAAGCTTTCTCAGCTACAAAAGAATACAGAATTTTAAGACTTAGGAAAAGAGGGAAATTAGAAAGAGATTTGTACAGATCTATTTGTAGTCCACTTACTCTACAGTGGCTCTCTTTTTACACAACTTGGACTTAGTGATATGCTCATCTCCATTCTCAGTCGTAAAGAGTCACCAACTCAAAGTACCATAATCTTCCAATATATGTAACATCACGCTTGAGAACATTTATTCGCGAACTGATCCTTTCGACTTATGCAGAGTAAGACGCCAACCAGTCAATTTGCACTCGAACATCGTTTACCGATGGTTTGGAAAGGGACGGGTCATTTGCCTCGGATATCATAACAAAGTTCCATTTACTCATCCATTTTTCTCTGTAGGCAGTGTTTTACCTTTCCGTGTGTAATCTCTAAAGTCTTCAATCGATGAGAGATGAATTACAGAAGTCCAGGAGCTTTCCACTATCCAACAAAGCGTGTCCAGATTCTAACACTAACGCGTTAAAGCACTTTATTATCGACTATTTTAGAATACCTTGGTAGAAACATTTGATATTTAAAGTCTTTCAGAACGTTTTTAGCCTTTCTTTTTCTTTCAAGGTTGTTACGTTACAAATCGTTCGTGGCTTACGGGCCATTTTAGCGGTATCGCCATCATCGGAGCCACTCGCCCTCTATGAGAGAGTTGAGGCGGCGAAGAATGATACTATCACGTAGTCTTTTACGGTTTAAATCAGTATAGCCATAATTCTGTTCGTTTATTGACGTTCGGGGGCGCGCGCAGTACAGTGATTACAGGCGCCCTGCAATATACGAGATCGTTGATTTGATCCCGTGTCCTGGGTTCTCCAAGTCCTGTATTCCTCCGGACTCGACAAATTGGAATTACCTTTGTGCTAATTCTTGAAGTGCGATGCATGATGCAACCCTAAGGGTTGATCAATACCGATCACTCTATTGCACAAAATTCTATCAACCTTTAGCCTTCACGTTTACCGGTGGCTTAAGACGTTTGAAAATTCATTATTACGAAGTTCGGCAAAAGCGATAAACTTGTGTGGAGAATAAAAACACTGAAACTAATAACTACTTCGCCTCTGCAAACCATAGTACAGCCTAAACTCTCCACTTTGATGTATGTAAGCGAGTAGAATGCAACAACACAGAGGAGTTGATCAACGTCGACAATTTTTGCTATACTTTAAAAATTTGACACCTTTACCGTCAACGACTACCTAAAAATGCAAACAGCACCTAAGTCATGACGATTTTCAACAAAAACTAAGACTATACAGGTACTTATCAGTATCATTTCAGAGATACACCAGTTCGGCACCAAATAATCACAAAAAATTGTGAACCTTACAAAAAACTTATTAGGGATGCCTATGGTAAGCAAGAAAAAGTGTGAGTACCGTTTAGATGAACTAACTGACTACCGACTGCCCTCATGAGATTTTGAAGAAATTTAGCAACACTTCAAGTGTTATTACACTCAGAACAAAAAATAAAAAAGTATAAAAGCTCTTGCGAAAAATTTTGGAAGTTCTCATGTACTAACAAAAATCAACCATGAAACTCACGAATGATGATACTGCTGGATGAATGGATCACTGAGCAATTTTGACGCACTAGGCCTCTGGAGTGGATCCGGTTCAAAACAGCTAAAAAGAGTTAAAAATAATAAGCGATAGTAATTTGAAGATATTCAAAAAAAGTCTTAGAAAACTGTACAGATCAAAAGAGCAGTGAAAATATGGGACAAATTGGCTAATCGAGTTCTACTTCCGCCTCGCTATTTATATCTATTCCAATTCTTTTTATTTACCAAGACTTATGAGGCAGAGCTAAACCAAAGCAGTGTTTCTCCAAAACCTTGGAAAATTCCTATTATAAATTATTTCATGTCATTGAATGAGCAGTTTTGAAATGCCATATTTCAGTATCCATCTATACATTGAGTTTTATACAATCGTGTGCCATCTAATCGGCGGAACAATTGAATTTTACAGAACTCGACCTTTTGATGAAATGTCTGCATTTCTCTGAGATGTCTGTAGGAAGTGGAGGATGCGTCTTGAACATTCCTACACGAAACATAGCAGCTTGAGGGTTTTGCATCTGAAAGTACGCTGATGTACGTCTACTTTCAAAAACGCTAAAAACCACATGATAAAGCACCGACTTCGACAAATGGCGGACGTCCAGTGGCCATTTCAACCATTGTACAACCGAAGCTCCAGATGTCTGCTGGTGCACCGTAGCCACGCTGACCATGATCGATCACTTCTGGTGCCATGTATTGTAAGGTACCTCAATAAGTTATAATATTGCTACCGCCTCTAAAACAGAAAATTTGTAGAAGGAAAGAATATCTGTTTCGTACCAGTAAAGGTTTCCGTGACGGGATTCAAACCAGCTAGTCGTTTACAGGTTCCAAAATCACTGATCTTACACACTCCGCTATAGGTGTTCACTAACACATTGTCACCTTTGATGTCTCGATGGACGATTTTCTGTTCGTGAAGATACCTAAGATTGATTCAGCGGTACAAAAAATTTGCGTATGCATGTATGGATTCTTATAAACATATAAACATGTATATGTGCATATATATATATATATATATATGCATATATATATGCTCCGATACCCTGACGGGACACTTACAGCTTCGAGAAGGGCTATGGAGAAAATCATCCACCAATACTGCTCGGATTTCTTCGCTAGCCATGTCCTCTTACCGTCATATAAATTGAAAGAGGACGAATATGTCGTTCCACCGGTCCTCCCTTCCAAAATGCGGCATGCTATATCGTCGGTGAAAAACAGAACAACATCCGGTCTAGACAGGATTAGACCAGAACACCTAAAGAACCTGCCCCCAGTTCTCATCAACACCCTGGCTCGGCTCTTCACTCGCTACCTGTCAGAATGCAAGGTCTCTATTCAATGGAATATCAGCAAGACCGCATTATTGCTCAGAAAGGGAGACCTTCACGACATAGGCAATTATCGCCCAATCTGTTTGCTGTCCGTTGTCTATAAACTCTTTACTCAAGTCATCCTAAACAGGATCGACAAAACACTGGACGAAGGACAGCCATGCGAACAAGTAGGGTTCCGAAAAGGATTCAGTACCATAGACCACATCCACACGATTACAAGACTTATTGATGTTTCAAGACTTTGATTCAGTGGAAACAGAAGCGGTTATAGAGGCTCTGGATAACCAGGGCGTCCCTACTCGGTACATAATGATCCTTCGTGAACTTCAGAAAGATTTCACGACACAAACTATCATTGACGACAGAAGAGGGGTTCAACAAGCGATACAACTTCGCCAAAACCATTCACTGCCACCCTACAAAACCACGCGAACATTAGAATGGAAAGAAATGGGAGTGAAAATTGACGGTCGACAATTAAACCATCTTCACTTTGCTGACGATATCGTTCTCATAACACCAAACATCAGCCAAGCAGAACGAATATTGACCGATTTCGATAACGCCTGTGGAAAGACTGGTTTTCAACTAAATCTAACGAGACTATGTTCATGAGGAACGGATGGGTTTCGAATGCCCCATTCACGCTCAACGGAACGACAGTCTCCGAATGTTCCAGTTATGTCTATCTAGGTCGTGAAATCAACATGAAGAACGACCTAGCTCCAGAGTTGAGCAGGAGGAAACGAGCGGCTTGGAGAACGTTTAAGAGCATCGAAGATGTAGTGAAAAGGACAAAAAAAACATCCGACTCCGTGCCCACCTTTTCGACTCGACAAATATCCCTGCTCTAACGTATGCAGCAGAAAGCTGGTCGCTACGTAAGCAGGATGAAAAATCACTTGCCGTTATCGAACGCGCAGTAGAAAGGTCGATGCTAGGAGTATCCCGTATCTCGCAAATAAGAGAAAGGATGCAAAGTTCCGACCTATGTCAACGATCGAAAATCAGAGACGCCGTTCTACACTCCAGGATATCGAAAATAAGGTTGGCCGGACGCGTGATGCACTTCAACGACAACCGATGGACGAGAGCCGTTACCGACTGGATTCCTTGGGACGTCAAGCGCTCTAAAGGAAGACTACTGACCCGCTGGTCCGATTTCTCCACGGAAGCGATAGAAGAAAGATATGATGCTCAGCGAATCCCTAAAGCGAGGAGGACCCACTGGGCTACTCTTGCACGCGATAGGGAAAGATGGAAGAGTTGCTGGTAACCGCTCGAGTCACTCCACGATCAACGGGACGACAGGTGAAACAGGTGATGTGTTGTATATGCACTCAAGCATATATATATATATATGCATATATATACATGTATACACACATGTACATATATATATATATATATATAAAGTTGAGCGGCTTTGAACTCATGCCTATTTACACAAATCAGTCGAGTTACTTTCTCATCGTTTCCATGAATGATGTAAACACTTTTGAAAAATTTCATTTTTTTAAATACATGAGACAAACCTTGTTTTTTCATGAGAACTTCAATCATTTGAGGGCCTAAACCTCGGCATTTTTAAAACTGTATTAGTCATAATATTTGTATTCTGAAAATGTCTTCCTAGTGCGTGTAGCAACGCGTATAAGATTATGTTTCACCTCCGGCGCGAATTTTTGGCTTGGCTAAGGTTTAATAAGAATGGCTTTCAACAAAGTTTCCGTTCTTAGCCGAAAACTATAGAAACGGAGATTTTGAAACTGTATTTGGCTTCTGAGGTCTTCATAGAACAAAAAAGATATTATGTTTCGCAATTAGAGATATATGCACCAAAGCAAATGATCGTGTGGAGTAAAACATGTTATATCACAATATCAAAAATCTAAAAATTTATCGAAACAGATTAGAAATTTTTTTCAAAAAAAGCAAAGAACGCGTTTCTCAGGACTCGTGCCGCGAGCAACGATTTCAATGCCGCCTCAAAAATGAGCGTTTTCGTAATCCAATCAAACATTCTTTCCCAGTTCGAGAAAACCCTTAGATTTTTCATATATGGATTGTAGAAGAGACCTGCTCTATCGCTCAATATGCGACAGCTTTTTTGGTTCATAGTGCAGCTATAAAGTTAGGAAGTCTCTCTGAAATGCTTGCGCATAATTGTATTTTTGTTGGATACAACGCAATATGAAGGTCTTTTTGAGAACAAACGCAGTATTAGGATCACCAAATATAAGGCTTTCGAACTGCTACTTAGAATGAAAAATAAAGGCTCCGTTCAGCGAGAAAGACTTCAAAAACAATCAAGTACACGTCGCCCCAAACGACTCAAAAAAATTGCGAAACCATGATGAGAAATTTTGAGATATTCAATGGAAAAAAGCACTAGAATAGTAGTAAAGCTTAAAATCATTAACAAACCGTAGTCCTTCAAGAATTTGTTTTCCATACAAAACCATGGCTGGCTCGTTCAAAGGACCCCATTTTGATCGTAGTAAACTGCTCAGACTTCCTCCGGGAACATGCTCCATGAAGATCAGAAACACATCATTGTCTGTATCTCTGCAATAGACTTCTACATTATATACGTACTTTCATGATTTCTAAGAATAATGTGAAGAGATGTGGGCACTGTCTTGTCTAAAAGCAAATCAAAAAACATGCCGCATATTTATATATAAGCATAAATCAAAATTTTTCAAGGCCATACGAATCAACGGCATAACGTAATAATTCTCAAAATGATGTACCTGTGCACAACGTCACAACCGAGGTATTGTACGATATTCTGATGACTGAGTGTTGAGTGTAAATTGATTTCTTCCATGAGTGGTTGCACCTGACAAGCGCTTCGTCACAATGAAAACTCAGACACCGATATTTAATATACCAATTACCTCTTCATCGTATTTCACTTCAATCTCCTTCACAACAATTTGTCGCTGTGTTGTCACATCTCTAGCCGAATATACTACACCGTACGTGCCTTTGCCAAGTACCACTCGCTCACCGGTCGAAGTCAACTCGTATTCAAACTGGAATATCACTTCATGAATCATAAAATTTGTTTGGCAACGTCGAAAATCGAAATTTCAGTTCATTTTGACTCACATGCATCTTTTCCCCGTCCAAATTGGAAGTACTTTCCCTTGATTGCCGTCACCTTCAGTCATTTCCATTAAGGTGTTTATGACTCTATAACTCGTGTAACTATGTTTTGCACATCCTACACAAAACAATATCATATGTAAGATAAGGCCTAATATTTTTTATCGTAGAACGAAGTTGAATGAGAATTCGCAATCTAATCCAAAATACAAGGGAAACTTAAGGAGAGGTTGCTATGAAAAAGCTCATATTTTGGCTCATAATCAAACATTGATTACAATTCATATCGAAAATACCACCTTGTCACATCTATTTGTATTTACGAAAATTTAGGCAATCATGAGTCCCAAGATTCATGCCTTACTCAGTACAAGATCCTTTCAAGCACCAGAGAGAAACGCTTTATAAAACACTGAAAGTTGCTACTAACTTGTTACAGTGAGCAGCCGACGGAAACACGAGGTTGAAATCGTCCGAGTTCTCATGTACATAGAGGAACATTGAACGATCGTCACGTTTTGAAGCCGAAACGGCTTTGATATTGCCAGCAGTGAAGTGCCATCGATGAATACCTTGAAAAAAAAAAAACTTGACAACTCAGTTGAATTTAACCTTATGAAACAAATTTTTGATAAATTTTTTCTTGAAGCACTGATCTACGCAGTGAAATTCAGGTGCAACCACTATCTAACTAAGAACTCTAAAGACATTTCATTTGAATTATTATAGTGAAAAACGAGAATCATGTGTTCCTAAATGGTACCTCGAATATTCACTAACGTGATGGTAACAACTGGACAGTACAGAATTATGCAGATGTGTGGCACATAAATAGGAAGAAACTTCACCTTTCGGAAAACGTGAAGTCTACTACGTGAAATGAACAAAAAGAATTTTTAGAGAAAATAGGATTCAAATAATATACCAGGTGGAGGCTTTTTCTGCTGACTATTTTCAAGGACATGGCTGAGTATCATCGACTTTTCGGCAACGTTCAGTGTGAGATACGATGATGTGAATTGCTGAAAAGAAAATAAATTCAAGAAAATACATCGGAATAAAACTTTGCACTCCACTACAAATCTCATATATCAAATAATTTTTTTCAATTACTCACTGATGTTATAGTATTGGACTTTCAATAAATCCTTTACTATAACACACTTATGAAAAGTCTCTCTCAGTACATATCGCATTCTTAAAGATCTGCACAGACTAGGGTCAACCCTTGCTCAGTATCGGTAGCCATAATGTGTAAAGTTGTATAGAAATAAATTCCATGTTAGGTTCTTCCTGATTAAGAGGGAAAAAATGAAAAATCGATCTCATTCGCTGGACAGGATCTTTTCATAGAAGTGTTAGTAATCACTCGAAAGCTTAGATTTCTGACTCGAGTCACACATGGCCGGTTTTCAAATCACACTTCTATGACGCTGGGAGATTCATACAAAACTATGTCTCAGACGTGCATATTTCTCGCCGGACAGAGCTCTTTCTTTGGACAGTTAGTATCCTCCACGCGCATTCGTCTTCTATAGGATGGTTTGATTGAATCATGATGACGTTCGTGAAACACGTTCCGTGCTCCAAAAGTGGTTTCTATCTACAAATTCAAATGGTTGACGGTAGCCACGAACAAGTCGGCCATCGTTTGGGTTATCTAAAGTACGCTTGCACTCCACTCCACTGTATCCACTCATCTGCTCTCCTTATTCCTACTCCTTTTATCGTGATCGGTCAATCTCCGCTATCGATGTGTAATTCTTTGGATCTCGAAAATGGGTCAAATTCCTAAAATCTATGCTGTGTATGTCAGCCAGACATTGTGTGCCGGATGAAACTCAGATTACATCATTTAAGTGATGTGTGGTTGATCCCAAAACTCTCAAAGTAGTCTTCAAACTTGACCCTCCATGATTATTTCATTTCACCTGTTACACATGGCAGGGAGAGACGTACCTCACCTCCAAATGTTGACGATGATAACATAAAATACCAACAAAACATATAACGATTGTTCAAAATTAGGCCGATTGTTTATGCAAAAGCATCTAAATCAAATTAAAGCGCATCTAAAGGGACAAAGCGTTCAGTGCTGATTAATTTCTTTGTGATGTGCTGCGCATTAGACTCCATTAACTGTCGCAAAGGTGACTGAAATAAATTTTTGATGTCTGTATTAACATGTGAAGCCTACTGTCATAGCTTAGCTGCGTTGTTGTCCTTCCAATTAAAGCTCTCACCGATCTTCCTACTCTGTAAGTAAAGAGGGCTCAATTTGCCCAGTCAAAGAATCGAACCATTGACCACGTGTACCGTAGACCACCTCTATTCACCCTATCTAATGAATTCAAGCGTAATTACATTTATGAAGTCCTTTTAACACACACGATGAATGACCCACCTTATTAAGCTCTTGAATCAAGACTGGAAAACGGGCACACGTCACATCCGTCTCCGAATCGATAGCTTCCATAAAAAATTCGGACCAAAACAGGAATTGCTGCTTTTCCTTAACGAGCAACAAGTTTGTTCATGGCGAGGCAGTGCACATCAGTGACGGTAAGACTGAGAAAAACGACTAAAGCGTCATCTCTTTAATCTATCATTCTAATTCCGAACCTCACGTATATAATCCATTTTCTATAAAAGAAATTGATTCTCAAAGTAAAATAACATCAGAAGAACACACTCACTTTCTCGATCGGACTAAGTGTAGCTGCACAACGATTGATTAGCTTGATGTTTTCCATCGTTGATTTGAGAAACATAAAACAAGTAAAATTAATCAAAGTTTTGTTGTTCACGTCTTCACCAATTTTAAAAGTGAACCCAGTGGTCCACGAACCGAATTGGTCACCTTGACTATGCAAAAATTTTTCCGCAATATTTATTGGTTGTAACAATCCTTGAATTAATCTTTGGTTTGGCTCTGCGATTAACCACAGACATGTGGAGTTGAATAGCACATGACAATCACGGAGACTGATGTTGAAGAAGTATTTTTTGAACTTACAATTGTTTCCGGATATTAGGAGAGAATGGAACGATATTTTCTTATTCTAATCATTCATAAATAGTACCTACATATGTAGTAAGATCTTTAGAAAATGATAATTCCTAGAGTTTTCTTTGTTCTCATTGTGGATTCACACAACGCAATAACCAAAGTGATTTCTACTCCCGTTGATGTGTTTAATAAGCAGGTCTTTCCCCACAGCTTGAAGAAAAGAAGGATTTCTCTTACTCTTTTAGTAAACTCTCGCCAAATTCACTATCGAACATTACGAACAAATCTATACTTGAAAACAAAATTCAAAACCAAACGTTTCAAATCTTAACATAGACTTAAGTAGAGAACATGCTTTGCAAAAACTTCTCAGCATGTCTTTTCTGTGCCAATAATGGGGACCCTACAAAATTTCCCAGTTAGGCTTTGCACCGGTGGCGGTATCAATCTCGAAGCAAGCACGCGCGTCCAAACGCGACGTAAACTGGTGACCACTACTTTATCATACAACTGCCATGTACTAGGTTTTTGAAATTCTTATTGACAACAAACGAAAAGTCTGAAAAGAATTTTAGAGAAAATATCTATGCTTTTGGAGCGATAACGATAAAACCTTTTTCAAAATTCACTAATTTATAAATCTACAAGTCCTCTAAGTATAAAGAATTGTCGGCAGTTATACAAAAACCAAGTTTGGGTCATATGCTTCAAGAACACTGACTAATATCTACTATATTGTACTATGATAAGAATCACTATTCACTTTGTCTTCAGTTCGTCACAGTTGCTTAGAATAACTGCTCGGCATAAGAGCTATGGTAAATCCCTAGTAAGATTTTAAGTATTAGGTTATATAGTTCAAACGAGGCATATGACGCAGTGGTTACAGGTGCTTTGCGTTGCACACAAGATTGATGGTTCGACTTCGCGATCACGGCTCATCAAACCATTCATTCCTCCAGGATCGGTAAATTAGTACCAGGCTGGTCTCGGGCTCGTCTGGGAGGCCAAGCAGCACTGACTCGATGCAGAGGGAGGCCACCGCGAGCCATATATGCATTTGATCACCTCAAATGAGTGAAAAAACTGAAGACGAATGCATGGTGCTTCCCCAGGTATTGATCAACGCCGAAAGTTTTATCCTTTATATTTTATTTGTACTGTAAGAAAAATTAGCAATATATAAAAAAAATGCTTACCATACCGGCGGCTTCAACATGGCCATTTTCAACGCTGCCTCACAAGCCTTCTGATAGTTCTCAGCTAGTACAGGATACCTAACGGACACATAGGGATTAAAAGATATTACAACACACTTCCAACGGAATAGCCCACTACTTTTAAACTTGAACTAATCGATTAACACTTACCTCAAAATATGTAGCAACATCCCAGTAATCAGTGAGCTGATGTAATGCACCTTTTCGTCCCAAAAGGGAATTTAAAACCACTGCTAAAAAATGGAGGTTGAGTTCAAAAATAATCACGGAAGTATTTTAGTATTTTTATAAAGGTGGGTTTCACAGCCCACTGGAGTCAATTGCTGTAAGTTCCTTTTACACTTTTTCCTATCTTACTTCAGCACAAATATTCCTGTGAGTCTCAAGAAAATATATTTACCCTCAAACTCACAGAAGATAAGCATTATTAGATAGAGATTCCTGGAATTGAGCTCTAGTACTTTCTCAGAAAGCGTTAGCAAATTGTTATGAAAAACAAGTATTTGACAACTTGAAGGCTACTGCTAAGATCACCAGCTTTGAATTATGCTTAACACATTTTTACGTAAATTCCAGTTCATATGTTGTGAAGATAATCACCACTTTCAACTCTAAAGGACATATTTTAGTTCTCAGCAAGCTTATATCGGATGGAATGATACATAAGAATCCATATGACTCTTTAACAATAAGACAGAATTATGATACTTAATTTAGCTCACATTTTCCATGGACTATAAGACTTTTTTGTTGTCAATTGGAATGAAATATGAGAATTCATATGGCTCTCTAACAACAAGACAGAATTATGATACTTAATTTAGCTCATATTTTCCATAAACTATATGACTTTTTCGTTGTCAATTGTTCAGACTCACATTTCAAACATTGAAATGACACTCAGGGTTTCATGGAATAAGACGTGGTGATATCCAACAAGGAATGTATCACTGACGTTTGCAGCTTTTACATTCATGTTAGTAATTTTGAGAACTTAATCTTGCTTCCAGCTTCTTCAGAACTTTCACTCTTAGGCTTAAAACTCAGTCCCTTCAACTTTGTGGCCAGTTCTTCACAATCCTCACTTTGGTAACAACGACGGTAGCCACCCTTACCCTTTAGTTTGATAACTGAATAAGTGACGTCAAGTTACGCAAAAATTTCTGATAATAGCAAATTAACTGCGAATACTATCGAGAAAAATTATTCTTAGAAAAGCAGAAAGCGCAAAATCTCTTCTGTCACTTGTCACTTCATTTGAATCGTATTATACCACAGTTTTCTTTCCCTATTATGCGGGTTCGCAGTACTTCGAGAAGCCGATCCGTTATCGCCCTCTTATACGTCGTAGAATACTAGTAGAGCATGGCTTTTTGTGAACTCGAGGACAGTCTAGTCGCTGCTTCCATAGATATACTATGTTTAAATATACATATATATGTATATATATATATATATATATATATATATATATATATACATACACGCACGCGTAGATACGCATATGTACATATGAATATATATATATATATATATATATATATATAATATATATATATAATACATCCTGAGAATTTAGCCACTGGAGCACAAGCTCCCCTAAAGTCTCTTCTGTACAATGCTTTGATTCATTGATAAATTCATCCAAGGTTTCTCACAATTTTGTATTGCTGAAAACCTCTCAGTGATAGCCCATTCTTCAGAGTTGCACGATAGCTGAAGCGTCCGTAGCATTTTTCATTTTTGCGATGAGTCCTTCATAATCGCACCGATCGACTCCAACAAAATTGTGGCTAGCATATTTGTTGTTAGGTTAGATTGTGTACAACTTACCTAGATTGACAAATATGTTTTCTTTTTATCACTGTGTGTCAAATAAGATTTCAACCCATCTATCGTCTCCACCCACCCTCTTAACACTATATGTGTTATACGCACTACGTCCGCTCCCACCGCTGACTACAGCGTTTATATCCCAGCGCGCGCATCTATTTTCGACACCGCACATATTTGCATTTTTTCCCCCGTTCACAACAACATAAGTCACTGTTTCATCTCACACACAATAATACGCAATCTCCAATTTTTACTTAATCACAGGCCACGATGAGTGACACGATTCTAACTCAGTGGCCCGCTCTACTCATACAGGTCGGATGTGAAGTCACACCGCACACAAACTGGGCCACGAACTCACATACTGACACGAAATTGTTCGCATTGTCTGCCGTATTGCTGTGGTGTCGCACGTTAGAATCGGCCACATCCCACCCCCACAACTGAACAATGTGCTAGGTAAGTTGGGATGGGGCGAACGAGACCGATCGCTAGTGCCGCCCCAGGTTTAGTAGACGAATCTCCTGTTACCGACACTCATTCACTAGCCTTACCCATGTGGAATCAATGCGGGTTGTGTTTTATTAGAGCGATCCCTTTCGACGCGAGAAGTCCCGTGTCGCTCCAACACAAATACTATGATGCGGTTCCCGAAGTTCTACTCCTAAGCCAGACTTTTTCACCCGACACAAAGAACCAAACAGCTACTCTGTATGGACATCAATTACCAGGAATCTCCATCAGTAAGTCATGCTGGTCTCTAAAAAGAGGTGATTTGACAAAAACAGTTGTTTTTTATGTACAACATTCAATTTTACAAAAGACTTTTACCACATTGACGCAAAATCGAATGATACCAATTCCTATTATGCGTAAGTTCAATTCTGGCATGCACTTAACGCCTAGTGAACAGTCGTGACGAGCACGAACCGACACCTAGTAATATGTCTAAATTGGCAACCTTTGAAATCCAAGACCCTTTCGGTAGTATACAGAAGAATTCGCACCCTCTAGGCTGTAACCGACATCACCCCATTATGCCTCGGACGCCGGGAAGTGTGTACATTGCATGATGTATATATTATTTTAACTCTTCCATCATATCGTCTGAGCGCAACCGTCACACATCGTTCCACATTTAGCTTTCCATATAGCCCCCTCACCAATTTTCTTCGCGTTGTGTAGACGCTTTGTAATACTTTTTTCGTTAACCGCTGGTCCTTCAGTGTCAAAACACGCAAACTGAATGATCACCAATACATTGGACTATCAACCTGACTTGATACCAGAACACATGCCTTAATAAGATACTGGCAAGAATGTAATACGCACACCCTGTGGCGCAAGAGCTCTTTTTGACGAGTATGGTTTATAAAAAGAACCGACCATTGCTACATGATACGAACAACGTCGTTTTTGACCGTAGAAGAAAACCGATCGCATACCTAAACGCTGTTGCATTTATCGGACTACCAGTATTTCAAAGAGGGGTGTCATCACAGCAATATGCTCGTACAACGTTCCGTAAGGGTTGGACTGACCACTAATGCCATCTAAATGGAGACATCTTCACCCTAAGCTCTGTGTCATGGATACCTAGAAGCATTTCAAATGAGTATGACTACTGGCTCATTAAACTGCGAAGATCCTATTACTACCTAGCTCGTTTTGAATAGAAATAGATGGTACCTATATTCAATGGATTACAGTGCCTTGTGATAATTATCTCAGCAAGACAACGGCCATATGTTAGATTATGTATTGCGACAAATCAAATATTGGTTACGCTATTGTAAGAAAAACGTCGTTGAGACTAAGCATGCTTTGAAAGATCCAAACTGAAGTATGCGACTTAGTACACTAGTAAGCCGTGTTCAAATCCTTAGATAATACCTCTACCCCAAAAAACAACACTCAGCTTCAGGATTTGACATATACTTCCGCGCACTGAGGAATATATGGGAAATAATGAAAAGTTGTTTACAAAAGTGAACACTCTTTTCCCGCGATATATTATAACGACAGCGAAAGAAGATAATTATGTTATGAAAAGAACATTTACTATCTTGAGGTATATATTATAACACGGGCGCCATCTTTCACGACCTTTAACCTTACCTAAAACACATATCTCGGTCCTCATTTTATCGTCACTGCGGATACCAAGCCATGCCTATGTCATGACGTGGATTAGTAGAGAGAGAAGTATTTATTTGTAGTTAGCGTAAACAATCTGTGCCGGGCGTTAAATATCACCAAGACAGGTGCAACATTATCTAAAACACATATTTCTTTGCTATCGTTACAACCTGCGTTTACCACAACGCCTTTTATGTACTCAGTACCATGATAATTTTATAACACGCACAAACATATTTTTAGCTCTGCGCACAATTATTCAAAAACTACATTAGAGCTCCGCTGTTTCATGTTGGAGATGTTATCAACAAAACTGATATAGTAACATGAGCTCACGCTTACCGTAGATGCCAACGATAGTACTCACAAATCGTTATTCTAGCGTATCGAAAAAGACTTGAGATCGTCCTCGCATGTAGACGACTAGTGGCATCAACCCATGACGAAGCTTGTTACGAGCCAAGGGTTGAAAATCACACTTATGAATGACAACATTGCATGAAGACAAAAACACGTTAGGCTGACAGAGCGCATTTTCTTCTTTCTAGACAATTAAATATTATGTCAGAGATAATCACATATGGACACGGTTAGCATATTATTCTAACAACCGTCGCTCAAGAGTGTTTCTCTAGTACAAGCTGGATTGTATTACGCTCCCAGTTCCCTTGTACGTACAAAATTTTTGTCCTAATTATCAAGGCAGGATTTAGCCATACACTTCCTCACACGAGTGTGATAACTCCGAACGGCAAGACATGCGGATTACCTCCTATTTCAATTAAATAATAAACTACGACAAAACAGTAGCGTCGGAAACGGAAAAATTTTGAGACTCATTCCTTCCTGCTTCACCAATGGCTTGCGTTCACCCCTCACCTAAAAAATCAATCTTGTACTTAAACCGCTGCGCAGCCCACACCAATCCTTTCCAGTTTCATTCTCTAACATAAACTTTCTAGTATATAACTAACCGACACGATTCACACGGTCCGCCATGTTTACCCCCCCTCTTGATGTGTGTGTATGACGAGCCTAACATATCCAATCCCTTACTTGCTATGATATATACTATTATTATTCCACAATGTAATGTTTTATAATAATAACACGTTTGACCCGTGCTCCTTGTGTGGCATCGTGTAATGGAGTCTGACGTGGCACGAGTTTGCATTGTACGGTGGATCGTATAGTGACATCGAGACGAGTGTGGTAGTACCGCAGGCCGAAAGTAGCTTCAACCGCCATTGATCCCCAAGGAGAGATGTGTCGTAGACAGGAGTCTCACAAACGGGCTCCATTCTCGTCTCTCGGATCATACGACAAACTCATGCCGACGTATCTTCCTTATTCCTGTATCTCCACACAATATTTGTACTGGCCGAAAGGGAAACGGAAAGCTGAAAGAAGTATATCACCACCAAGCGCAACGACACCATGTTGATCAGGACATTCGGATAAAGATAAGGTGACTAGATCGCTGTGCCAGATAAGTGATGGTCTAAATGCTTAACGATAATTTGCACACAAGTGAACTAGGAAATTTCAACACAAGTTGAATTTACCATATGCTAACCTAATAATAACACAAATAAACACAAATCATTGTGCTAGCCCACAATACTTATATGTGGGAGGTATCAGGAAACTCGTAGGTGCACAGACTTTACAAGAGACAAGGTACTATCACAAGCGCACAATAGAAAAAATAAGCAATAAATATGCAAATTTGCATGACAGGGTACGCTTCAGATCAGTCGGCCATAACAATTGATAGAATAGAGGGCCTAATCACTGAGAGGTTAGTATGATTCCTGCAATATACAAATTTGTGAAAAAGCGATAAGCACTAGGATGAATATTATACCAAATGAGATACCACTAAAGTCCACACTTACAGAAGAGACTTTAGGGGAGCTGTCTCCAGTGGCAAATTCTCAGGATGTATTATATATATATATATCTATTATATATTATATTATCCCACGTAACTGACTCCCTAAATAGTAAACAGATGTCAACATATGCGATTAACATTCCGCGTGCATGTATACTTAATAAATATATATATCATCTATACTAATATATTATATAAAAACATTATACTTGTATATTTTTAAAAACATAGTCTTATATCTACTGAAGAAGAGACTAGAACCTGTCCCTCCGAGTTCACAATAACAAGACCATGCTCATACATTAGTATTTTTTCGACGTATAAGAGAGCGCGATAACGGCACTCGGGCTTCGCGTTCAGTACTTGCGAACACCGCATCATTATGGGAAGAAACTGGGTATAATACGATTCAAATGAAGTGAACAAGTGACAGAGAGATTTATCTTTTCTTTTGTTTTATTTCTTTTGTCCGACGCTGTTCTGCTTTTTCTCTAACGAATCATTTTTACGATAGCATTCGCAGATTTAATATTAGCTATATTCAGAATAAATTTTTGAGTAAACGTGACGTCACGTAATTCATGTTATCAAAAATAAAGTCAGTAAGAGGTGGCTACCCGCTCGTTGTACCCAACAATGTGAGGCATTGATGAAGCAATGGCCACAAAGTTGAAGGGACTGAGTTTTAAGCCTAAGACTGTGAAGTATCTGAAAGAAGCTGGAAGCAAGATATAAGTTCTCAACAAATACATAAAACTGAATGTAAAAAGCTGCAACCGTCAGTGATACATTCACTTGTTAGGATATATCACCACGTCTTATTCCATGAAAACCCTTGCGTGTCATTTCAAGTTGAAATGTGTAAATGTCTGACATCATATGAAGATATCACGAAACAGTCAACTATAGGGTTATGAAATATTGGAGCTACACACCACACACACACGTTGTATCATAATGTCATGTCCTCTTGTTGTTGTGAGAGACACCATGATGAATTTCTCATATTTCATTCCAATTAACAACAACAATAAGCTCTTATAGCTCCCATGGAAAATGTGAGCTAAATTAAGATATCATTAATTGCTGGTCTATTGTTAAAAGAGCATATGCGATTCTACTATGTATCATTCCATCCAGAAATAAGCTGCCGGAGCACTAAAATACGTCCCTCTTAGAGTTGAAAGGGTGATTATCTTCACAAATATGAACTGGAATATCGTAAAAATGTGCTAAGCATAAATATCAAAGCTAGGTGTCTTAGCAGTAGCCTTCAAGTTGTCACAAAATACTTGTTGTTAAATAACACAATGTGCTTAAACGCTTTCTGACTGAACGGACTAGAGCTCCATTCCAGGATCCCATACTTCAAAATTCATCAATACCTATCTAAATAAATGCTAGTCCTTACTGTGAGTTGAGGGTAAATCCTTTTCTTGAAAGACTCACAGGAATATTTGTGATTGATAGTAGATAAGAAAAAAGTGTAAAAGGCAATTACAAACAGCAATTGACTCCAAGTGGGCTACTGTGTAAACCCACTCTTATAAAATACTAACAATTATGCTTCCCGTGATTATTGTTGAACTCAACCATCCCATTTTTTAGCATGTGGTTTCTAAATTCCCTTGTGGGTACGCAAAAGGTGCATTAACATCAGTCCACTGTAATCTACTTGTGTGTTGCTAATCATTAGTTTTTTGAGGTAACGTGATAATCGATTAGTTACAAGTTTAAGAAGTATGTGGGCTATTCCGTTGGAAGTGTCGCTTGAATAGTCTTTAATCCCTAATTGTGTCCGTTTAGGTATCTGTACTAGCTGAGACACTATCAGGAAGGCCTTGTGAGGGCAGACGTTCGAAAATGGCCATGTTGAAAGCCAGACGGTCACTGGTAAAAGCAATAGTTCTTTTTTATATCATTGCTAATCCTCTTTCTCATTAAACAGATACATCATAAAATATAAAGGATAAAACTTTAGGCAGTTGACATCAAACCTGAGAAGGAAGCAACATAGCCATCTCGTCTCGCAGTTTTCACAAAATATGAGGTTTCAATTGGATGAGTATATGGCATCGCCGGTGGCCTCCCTCTGCATCGAGTCAGTGCTTGTACTTGGCTCACAGGACGAGCCCCCGAAAAGAGCAGCTGGACCAATAATTTAACTGATTCAACAGGGAGGAATGAAATGGTTGATGAGCAACCGTGATCGCGAAAGTCGACCATCAACTTGTTAGCAACCACGCAACGCACTGTGCAACCAAATGCGGTCATATTGCCTAGTTTGAACATTATATAACCTCTCAACTACTTAAAATCTTACTAGGGGCATTTACCATAGCTCCCTTATGCGAGCCAGTTCTAGCTCTAAGCAACTGTGAGGAACTGAAAGACTAAAAGTGAATAGGTGATTATAGCATAGTATCAATTAGTAGATATTTAAGCAGTGTTCTATGAAGATTGACCCAAACTGGGTTTTCTGTCTCAACAGTGCCGACAATTCCTTTATACTAGAGACTCGATAGCAATTATATAAAATTTAGTGAATTTTGAAAAGGTTCTATCGTTATCGCCTCAAAAAGATAGACTAATTTTATCTAAAATTTCTTTTCAGACTTTTGTTGTTTCAATAAGAATTTCAAAAAACCTAGTACATGCGCAGTTGTATGATACAAAGCGAGTGGCCACCAGTTTACGTCGCGTGTGGCGACGCGTGCTGTGCTTCGCAGCATTGATACGCCACGGTGCACAAGCCTAACTGGGAAATTATGTAGGGTCCACATATAATTGGCACAGAACAAAGACATGATGTGAAGAATGTTTTGACAAAAGCATGTTCTCCGACTAGTGCATCCATGGTAAGAATTTGAAACGTTTGGTTTGAATTTTGTTTTCAAGGTATAGTATCTTGATTCGTAAGTGCGATAGTGAATTTGGCGAGAGTTTACTAAAAAGAGTAAGAAGGAATCTTACTTTCTTCAAGCTGTGGATAAGACCTGCTATTAAACACATCAAACGGGAGTAGAAATCACGAATTGGGTATTGCGTTGGCCGTGACAAAACACAAATGTAGAACACACACGAAAACTCTAGGAATTTCATTACTTGATTATAAAGAATCTTACTAAATATGCTAAGGTATATTTATTGAATGATTAGAATAAGACCAATATCGTCCATTCTACTCCCTAATACCGAACAACATATTGTAAGCTTCAAAAAACATCACTCTATTTACCCCAACATCAGTCCTCCGTGATTGATCATCAGCGCTATTCAACACTACCACATTGTCTGTCGGTAATCGCAGAGCCAATCCAAACGGATTAATTCAAGGCATTGGGTCAAACAAATAAAATATATTTGCGCGAAAAATTTAGTTGGAGCCATAGTCAAGCGTGATCAATTCGCTGTTTCGCTGGAGCCATGAGGTATCACACTTTATAAAAGGTGGAAGACGTGAACAAAAAACATTTGATTAATTTTACTTGTGTTAGGTTTCCAACATAAACGATGGAAAACGTCAAGCTAATCAATCGACTTGTGCAGCTACACTTAGTCCGATCGAGAAAAGATGAATGTGTGTTGACTTTGATTGCTTATTTTACTTATGAGAACACATTCATTTATTATAAGAAAAATGATTATAACAGTGAGGTCGGATAATTAGACATGATAGATATAAAGAGAGACGCTTTAGTCCGTTTTTATGTCAGCTGCTACCGTCATGATGTGCACTGCCTCGCACATGAACCAACATGTTGCTCGTTAAGAAAAGCAGCCAATTTACTGGTTTTGGTCGAAGTTTTTATGGAAAGCCTATCGATAATCCGGAGACGGACTGTGACGTGTGCCCGTTTCTACACAGTCTTGATTAAACGAGCACCCCTAATAAAGGTCCCGGGTCACATCTCAGCGTGTGGGCCCTTTAAAAAGGAATTCCATATAATGTAAATTACGCTCGCCAATTATTCAGATAGGATGACTAGAGGTGGTCATACGGTAAACGTGGTCAAATGGTTAGATTCGTTGACTGGCAAAACTGCACGCCCTCTGACTTAACAGAGCTATGGAATGATCCCCCGGTGAGAGCTTTACCTTGGAAGGACAACAACGCAAGCTCAAGCTAGACAGTAGGCTTCCACATGTATAAATCAGGAACATCAAAATTTATTTCAGTATCACACTGTTTGCGACGAGTAATGGAGTAGCCTATGCGCAGCACAATCACTAAAGAATATCTAAATCAGCACTGCACGCATTTGTCCCTCTAGATGCGCTATTATATTTTGATTTAAGAACGCTTTTGCATAAACAATACGGCCTAATTTTGAACAATCGTTATATCGTGTTTGTTGCGCTATTTCGTATGTTATCATCGTACAACATTTATGTGAGGATGAGGTAGTCTCTCCCGCATGTTCGTAAACAGTGTGAAATGAAATAATCATGGAAGGCGTCAAGATCTTGAAGACTACATGTGTGAGTTATTGGGATCAACACACATCACACTTTAAAATGAATGTAATCTGATTTCATCCGGCCACACAATGTATGGCTGATCATCAACACAGCATATGATTTTAAGAATTATGACCCCCAATTTTAGAGATCCAAAAGATTTAACATCATAGCGGAGATGTTGACCACACGATCACCGAAAAAGGAGTAGAAATGAAGCGAAGAGCAGATGAGTGGATAAATGTGGAGTGGAGTGCAAGCGTACTTGTAGATAACCCAAAACGCCATGGCCCCGACTGTTCGTGGCTACGTCAAACACATTTGAAAGTCTGTACGATAGAAACACTTTTGTGAGCAACCGAACAGTTGTTCACGAAAGTCACATGAGTTCAATCAAAACCATCCTGAAGCAGACGAATGCGCGTGGAGGATACACTTGATCCACACGAATAGCAGCATGCACAGCCGCCGACCCGGCACGCAGACATCATGCACCCCGTACTCGCGATCTACTACGTGCTTTGGTAATCCACACTGACCTACCCTACGCCGTCATCAGAAGTGTGATTGAAAACCGGCCATGTGTGACTCGATGTCAGGACACAGACAATCTAAGTCCTTTCGAGTGATTCACAACACTTTCTAATGAAAAGATCCTTTCCAGCGAATGAGAGCACGATTTTATCATTTTGTCTTTCCCCTCTCTAATCAGGAAGAACTACAGGATTTATTTCTATACAACTCTTACACCAATTTATGGCTACCGATACTGAGCAAGGGTACTGACCCTAGTCTGTGCAGATCTTTAAGAATGCGACACTGTACTGTAGAGCAGACTTTCCTATAAGTGGTAAACCTATAGTAAAAGGAATTTATTGAAATAGTCCAATACACTCAAACTCAGTGAGTACTGAAAAAAAAATTATTTCAATGAGATTTGTAGTGGAGTGCAAAGTTTTATTCGATGTAATTTCTTGACATAGTTTCTATTTCAGCAATTACATCAATCGTATCCTACCTGAAACGTTGCCGATAAAGTCGATGATACTCAGCCATGTCCATTGAAAATAGTCATCAGAAAAAGCCTCCACATGGTATATTATTTGTAATCTATTTTCTCTAAAAAAACTTTTTGTAGCAATTTCAGCTGTAGAGATTCAACGTTTTCCGAAAGGTTGACGTTATTCCTATTTATGTGCCACACATCTGACATTAATTCTGTACTGTCCAGTTAGTTCCAACAACACGAGACGCTGAAAACACATTGACTTGGTGCACCCTAGGAAACATGATTCTCGATTTTACACTCTACGTATTAATATTACGAAACGGCTTTTTAGGTTCGCCTAGTTCCACGATATCACGTCGGGTGCAACCCTGAATTTGCACCGTCGTCTGTATTCGATTCTTATTATCCATGCCGCTGAGTTCCCAAGCAAAAAAACTCCTCTACTCCAAAAACTTATTTGTTATTGGTGTTGATACTCGCCAAGGTTTAAATTTCAATACCTGAGTTGTCAAGTTTTTTTTTTTCAAAGGGCATTCATGATGGCACTTAACACTGCTGGCCAATATCCAAGCCGTTTCGGGCCTTCAAAACTTGAGATCGTTCAATTGTCTCCCTCCAAACTGTACATCATGAGAACAACTCGGACGATTTCACACCTCCGTGTGTAGGTCCGGCCTGCTCACTTGTATACAAGTTAGTATGCAAAACATATTACAGTTTTCTTTATAAAGCTGTTTAATCCTGTGCGTGAAAGGAATCTTGTACTGTGAGTAAAGGACATGAAGATTGGGAACTCTCATGATTGCTCTACAAAATTTTCGTTAATGAAAACAATAAGATATGTGACAAGGTGGTATTTCTCGATAATCGAATAGTAAATCAATGTTTATTATGAAGCCAATAATATGATTGCTTTTCATTAGCAAACCATCCTTAAGTTTCGTTTTTGCTGTTGACTGCGATATCTCTCATTCAACTTACGTCTCTATACGATAAAAAATATTAGGCCTAGTCCTACATTGATATTGTTTTGTTGTATGTAAGGATGTGCTAAAACATAGTTACACGAGTTAGATGTCATAAACTACACCTATAATGGAAATGAACTGAAAGCGTGAACGGCACAATCCAAGGGAACTAGTACTTTCAATTTTGGACGGGGAAAAGAGCAGTGTGAGTTCAAAATGAACTGAAATTTCGATTTTGACGTTGCCAAACAAATTTTTATGCAAGTTCATGAAAGTGAGATTCCAGTTTGTAATACGAGTTGACTCGACCCGCAGTGAGCAGAGTGGTACTTGGCAAAGCACGTACGGGTGTAGGATATTACGGCTAGAGAGATGACACACACCGCGACCAATATTGTTAGTTGAAGGAGAAATTGAAGTGAAATACGCATGAGAGGTAAATTGGTGATATATTAAAATCGCTGAGTGTTGGTTTTGTATTGGCAGCAGAAGCGCTTGTCACAGGCGGCAACCAATCATGGAAGAAATCAATTCTACACAATCAAAACACTCAGTCACCGAATATATCGCTGACAACCACCCCTATTAATACCATCGGTTGTGACGTTAGTGCACAGGATATCATCCATTTTGAGAAAACATTACTTACGTTAGCCGTTGAATTCGTATGGGCCTTGAAAACAGTGTCGTGGAAATCCCTTAGTTCTAATAAAATAGCGGCATGTTTTTGATTTGCTTTTTAGACAAGCCAGTGCAACATCTCTCACAATATCTTTAGCTAAATCATTGAATAGTACGGTATTAATGTAGAAGTCTATGCAGCAGTATACAGACAAGATGGAGTATTCTACTATCATGGAGCATGTCCGGAGGAAGTCTCGAAGCAGTTACTAACGATCTAAAAATGGATGTGGCTCCATTGAACGAGCCAGCCATGGTTTTGTATGGAAAACAAATTTCTTATGAAGGACTACGGTATTGTTGTAATTGATTTGTAAGACTTACTACTATTCGTAGTGATTTTTACCAATTGAATATCTCCAACAAACGTTATCCGATCATGGCATTTCGCATTTGCTATTGAGTACGTTTGGGGCACGGTAATGTAACTTGAATTGTTTTTGAAGTCCTTCCTACGCCTGAAAACGGTAGCCTTCTATCTATGTTTCCATTCTACAGTAGACAGTTCGAAAAGCCCTCTATATTTGGTGATCACTAAATAAATACTGCGTTTGTTTCAAAAAGACCTTCATATTGCGTTGTTATACAACAAAAATAAATATGCGCAGCAGTTCACAGAGAGATTCCTAACTTATTAGCCTGCCACTATGAACACCAAAAAAAGCGTGTCGCATTATGATGCGAGTCTAGAGCAGGTACTACTTTCTACAACTTATCCATATATGAACAAAATCTAAGGGTTTTCCTCGGACTGGGCAAAGAATTATGTATGAGTTAGGAGTACGGAAAAACGCTACCATTTTATGACGGCGGCATTGAAATCGGTATTGCTCGCGGCCACGCTCCTGAGGAAAACAGCGTTCTTGTCTTTTTTTGCAAAAAAAATTTCCTAATCTGTTCCGATAAAATTTTTCAGATTTTGATATTGTGATATAACATGTTTTACTCCACACGGATCATTTGCTTTGGTGCATATATCTCATAATTGGCGATATAAGTAATAGCTTTTTTTGTCTATGACGACCTTCAGAAGTCCACTATACTAGTTTCAAAATCTCCGTTTCTATAGTTTTCGTGATAAGAACGGTAAAATCTCTCTTGTTGAAAAGCCATTCTCTTAAACCT